>CAJPVJ010002618.1:0-12649 GCA_905397405.1 Oppiella nova
CGAAGCACCTCCCGGGCCAACAGCCACCACATGAGTCCAATAGAGTGGGGCGCCTTATTATTGCAGGGAATGGCAATATCCACGTAACGGAGCGGCGAATCCGTGTTACAGAAGGCGATGACCGGAATATTCACATACGAGGCCTCTGTGATGGGCTGGTGGTCGACGCGCGGGTCCGTTATCACCAGAAGCCTGGGCTCGCGGAAAGCCGCCTGAATCTGATTGGTGAACGTCCCGGGCGTGTATCGGCCGGCGATGGGTGTGGTGCCGGTCGCCGACGCAAACTTCAGGACAGCTCTCTGTCCGTACTGTCGGTTAGAGATGACACAGACGTCCGCCGGGTTCTCGACGGCGACGATGGCTCTGGCGGCCAACAACAGCTTTTCCCACGTTTTGCGCAGATTTATGATATAAACACCTGTTTGTGGCAAACAGACCTTCAGTTTAAGGCACCGACCGGTCACTGAACGCATCGACAATCATACCATCGGAGCGGCGTTTGAAGACATACTGTTCCATCTGGTAGTCCATGTTATTGGAGCCGATGTGGGTATGACATGACAGGAACTTTGCCACGTCCTCCTGCTTCAGAGACAATACACTCAGACCTCCCGACATCTCGTCGTTAACTATGATTTGCAACAATTAAGTCAACCTAAAGACCAAACCAAAGACAACACGTGTTCAGCAATCACTGCATCACTGCATTCACCGCTCATGAAACACCAAACCATACATTTCTCGTGTACTCAACGGTTAGACCATTAGTCATACGAGCCGTTAATGTATGGCCAGTGAGTGATGAGTGGTATTAATGGTGTAAATCATGTAATTAAGAGGACTTACAAGGGATTGGATGCCAATTGAGAGACACAAGTGATCGGAAAGGGATGTGAAAAGTGTGCGATCAACCAACTGGGCTATGGGCCGGTCAACTAGTACGTCCACTATTGCTCTTTCTACCATTTGTGTTATACTTTATTATGTAGCATGCACATTTTAGTAATTCTGGATTTACTTTTATTATAATTAAATAAAATTGTAAAATTCTTGTCATTTATATTCAAGACATTAGTGTCTATATATAATGTATATAATGTATAATGTATTTGTTACAATCAGTTAGAGTTCATGAATAAAACCTTATGTTGCATAATAATTCAATTATTAATTAGAAATAATAAGATAACCAAGATTAATTAGCTCTTACATTAAATTATTACATGTATTGTACCAGAAATACAATATACAATATATCACATTAAGTCATAATACCTCGTTATATTTTATTCATTAATTTTAACAACTTAGACAATAAGTTTTAATAACTGAAATGCCAATTTTGTGCTATTCCATCCAGGTCAATTGGTAATCTTTATAAAATATTACAATAATTTTTAATCTATTTTGTTGTGTTTGTTTAGATGGAGTTTATAAATTAATGAAACTTATAGATTATATAATAATTTAATGCTAATTACTCTGTAAATGACCGCCAATTAAGTGAATACTAGTCCATAAAAATAATTATAATTGTTTTGAAAGAGAATTATTGAGACAAACAAAGCCAATCCCAACCAAAAAATAATTTATTGTGTTTGACATGACTTTCAAACAATTCAATAGATTATAGTTGAAGTGGGAGTTCATATCATTTCCATTCAATACACATATTTCACACAAAAAACTTGTTTTACAATTAACTCCTCAATAGACGAGATGTTGAGATGTTATGAGAAACTTATTGTACGGCTATTGGAGTGTAAATCTCTAAGACTATCATACCTTCTATAGAAATATTAACAAATTTATACAAAATTATATCTTTTTATAGCTTTTAAATAATAATTAAAAAAGTTTTGTCTTAAGTTAAGATTGAGAGGCAATTGAATAGAAGTTAGCCTTCAAAGTAATGCATGTATTGAACGGCACTTGTGTTGTCTTCATGTGAGTGTCTGTGCAATACTGATGAGAGCCCAGCCCTCCCGTCCCTCCCGTTCCTCCCATCCCTCTCGCATATTATGCATACATTTGTCACAAACAAAACAATATACAGTAAATAACTAATTATTTTGATTTTAATATAAATAGTTTTAAATGACATTCACTGTTAAGATATTGACTGTTATATAAATGAGTGAAGAGTTTAATACACTGTACTGTAAGCCGTGTTTTCAATGCATTGAATGCAATGTTTTGATTGCAAACCAAGTGTTTGATAACTAAAAGACTATTGAAAATGCCGTTAATTATCAATGGTTTAGTCATCGATGAAGTGCCAAATGATACCAACTCTTTGTTTGACAATTACCCGCACTTTAAGGTAAGGATCACTGGAATTGTATCGACAATAGAGTGGATGAAAGCAATGTCTGTAACCATTGGATGTGTTGTTGTGATAGGAGTCGAGCGCATCGCTGGTGTCTGAGGCGCCGAAAGTGATCTCTTCGGTGGCACTTCTGTACGTCTGTCAGAGGGAGTACGCCATCGTCACACCACATGACAGTCAGTCCTCACCACCACATCCATTGATCCCATTGTTAACCATTTGTTTGCAAATACAGAGAATATAAGTATAGTGGGAACCGAAGACACGACCACTTGTTGTACAGGAGTGTTGAGGCACTCGGCCTCTGGAGTGGTCTGTTTGGCTCATTTCGATGGTTCAGATCTGCAGAAATTAGACAAATATATCGAAACCATGATTAAGAAGATAGAAGAGGTGAACATAGGTCTGGGTCTGACGGACGGACACCTCGAACTCCATCTGATCGGAGGGTTCAACGATTCCCGGCGTTATTCTGAAGACTTGGTTCTTCAGCTCTTATGTAATCAATAGATTTGGTGTCATTAGCCGTAAATTAAATGTCATTTAATTATATCATTTCAGACGCATATCACAGGCAATCAGTAAATATAGATTTGATGACCGCTTGTGTCTGTAAACTGAATAACTCTTTGAGGGGAACCACTAATTGGCCCGTCATTTACGGCATTGGCGTCAACGTGAAGACGGGACAGTTCTTTCCGGCCACCTTCACAGACAAGGGACCAGACATTCCCCTCAGGAGTGCCCGATTATACACCGGTTGTCACGAAATGCTCGACATTTACGACACAAATATGAGTTTATTACGAATCGGACCATTCAATTACAGGCCTATGAGAGGGGTCGACCTCTGGCTCTCGCAAAGCGATGAGTTTATACTAACACCGGTTGTCACGAAATGCTCGACATTTACGACACAAATATGAGTTTATTACGAATCGGACCATTCAATTACAGGCCTATGAGAGGGGTCGACCTCTGGCTCTCGCAAAGCGATGAGTTTATACTTCAGGTGTGACTTATTCTTGAATCCCGATTCTTGACTTATTCTTGAGATTCTCTTGTTTACTGTATACTAATTTATATATTCAATGCTTTTGTCAGCATTTGTCCACATCTCCAGAGGTGGAACCGCCAGGCTTTGTAGACGACGCCAAGGCTACCCTCAAGTTCATACAACAGCATCCCTTCCCAGGGGTCACCATATTTCCAGACAACAGACCACGTTATTACCGCAAAGATGACCTGACCGGCCAATGGGTTCCTATTTGTTATTGATTTCATAGTTGACTACAGTTCACAATATATTGTATTATATTCAGAGCATAGGTTTTATGCAATTATCACTCAAATAGACTCCTTATTCCTAAATATATTTCTGTAGATTTTAATAACAATTCTAATCCATTATAATGAGAAGAATATTCTTAAGATTTGTGCTCTGATTATAACTTATCACATGATCTCTTATTTTCTACAATTCTTTGACACATTTGTTGAAAAGTGAAATTAATGGCACTTTTAGTTCATTTCGATTGTATTTTAGTAGAAAAATAGATCAAAAAATTCCCGGTTTTAAACTCAAATTGAAAATAATTAATAGTGCAATGCTTTTGTAGACGAGACACACATTGACTTTAAATATATCTCACATCCAGACATTAGACTCTCGAAAATTGTTATTAATATCGAAATTGAAATGTAGTTAATATTACGGTAATATAACGCTTATTGTGAACATAAATCATATATGAATGCAAACATTAGTGCCATTGAACGCGCCAATGATTTATTGAATAATGTTCCTGATCAATATTTAAGTCGACAACTATTGTAACAAAACATTCATTTAATGAGATCTTAATTTAAGTTACAATGCTTTGTGGCCGTATTTGGTACCAAAAATGATAAAAGTAATATAATTTACATGACATGACATTACATTACAATATTGTAATTGGTATTTTGAATATTTCTTATTATTGTCCACATTTACGGCCATTAATTATCAAATATGAAATATTTGCATAAATTTATTATAGTTGTAGTGAATACAAGTGCCTTACCTATGAATGGCTCTAATATTAATATTAACGCGTGTTTGTTATTATATAATATTGTAATAAATAATTGACACAATCTATAGCCATAAAAGCCATACTTTTTGACAAAATATATTAATAAATATGAGAAATAATTGTTGAGACAGTTGCCTATCAGACGATGTCTCGCTGTTTAGTGATTTTGAGCAAATGAATGGTATGTCTGGCAGATAAATCACTTCCAGTCACACAACTTGTGTTGCCCTCGAAGTCATCCAAACAAATGTAATCACATTTGAGGCTCCATTTCCTCAGAAGGCATTCTATACTCCAATCGCTATTCCTTTCCTGATATGTGGTATAAAAAATGGTTTCTTTATTGTCGTGTTTATCGATGAGGAATGAAACGGTACTTAAAATGTCTTCGAAGTCCTTTTCGTCATAAAAACAGTCCGAACTTAGGATGTAATCAAATGATGGCATTTCAATCACTTGTTGGTCGAAGTGACCCCAACTTAACGGCCAGATTCCGGTGATATTGTCTTTCACTCCATTTATGTCAACGTTTTGTCGACAAAGTTCAAGACATTGGGGGTATTCGTGCGAATCGGTCAGTAGTACGTGAGCGCCCACTTTGGCCGCAACAATGCCAACCATACCGGTGCCCGAACCCAGTTCCACAATATTCTTATCTTGAAATTCTTTGCTAATTATCATTCAAAATATATGAGTCGACTTCAAAACTCGTTTGACTTAATTATAGACATTAAGAAAGTGTGGAAAAACATACAATTCTCAGAAGCTATTTATTTTTAACTTTATATTTAATAAATGCTTAAATTATACTGTATTAGTTTTGTTTATTAGTTTATTATTTTTGTATGAATGCTCTGAATTGAAAGCAATTAAACGTTTATAAAATAATATTTTGCGTTAAGAATCGAGAGCTCATGAGTTGAGTGAATGCTATAAGAGTAAGGAATACAAGAATATTCACAATATATCCAAACATTGACTAATACTTTAAATACTGAAACAGTTATAAAAAGACTCAAAACAACTGTCTTCTCACGACAAGACATCCAACACTTTCATCTTTGGCTCAAAACTTGTTTTTTCGAGACTTTCGTATTGAGACTCAAATGCATAAGAATTTCAATTATTTATAATTTGCAAAATTGTTATGTTTTCATGAAATTTGTTTTAATATACAACACATGTCATAACCAAAGCATAACTTCTGAAGAATTACTACAAATTATATGTTTATTTCACACCAAATGCTACACTATTTGATTACAATTATGTTTTCGTAATACTGTATGTTTTTCAATGAAATTTTTGTCGTACGAGTAATATGTTTAGTAAATATTATTTACACAAAAATATGATAATTATTACCGAAAATAAAACACAAATTGTGCCAAAACTGGTGCTGACGGCCACACGTGGTATCCATAGGACGTCGAGTATTTCTATGAGATATATGTAGACATCAAATGAAATAACATTTTATATGATTTTAATCAATCAATTCAGACCTCATTTATAATAATCGAGAAATTGGTGTCATTTTCATGACTAGAAAATTCAAATCGACGACAAAAATCACTTTTGGCTTCATTTGATTGCATCTAATCTTATAATATATGGCAATAAAACACTTAATTTGTTAAATACATACAAATTATAATTGATTATAAAATTAATAATCATTCAGACTTTGAAAAACTTCAAAACTTTTCAATCAAAACATGATTTTGTTTCCCCATAAAAATTACGTTCAAATCAATGGTTTCGCTGGAAATGAGCGCTTATTTTGAATATTAATTTTGGATTTAAATTATTTTATTTTAATCGCATTTTTATTATGCTTTCAGTAATTGGATGAAAATATTTTAGTTGTTTTTTTTAGTTCATTTAATATTTACTTTCCATGTGTTGCATACTTTTCAATGATCTTCAAAAGCAAAAGTTTTGAATGATTGCCAAAAATACAGGATTTTTGTTATATTTAATCAATGAATAAACATATTCTGCATATAATGTTATATGCAAATAAGACTAAAATTATTGTAAAATAAATTAGTTTTTAAATTATATACCAATTGAATTGTACAGACTTTGGTTTTAGTAATTATTATACAATTTTATTAAATAATGTTATTTCATAAATTTTCATAAATCGATTATTACATGTTTTATTAAACTTTAATTTATTAATTTTAATAATAAATACTCACTTGTTTCCACTTAATTGTGAAAATATGTTAAACAGTATTACATTTGGTGTCTCTCTATAACAATAAATTATAATTAAGTTTTCAACGCAAGTGTTAAGAAATATGTAATTTCCTGTAACTTTTGAAATATTCATAAAACTTTAATTGATGTACAGATAGATAGCGAAACAAACAAGAAAATTATAAATTCAAACATCATTTGGAAATCAATCATTAAAAATGCATTTTTAAAAGTAAATAAAATTTTAAAAAATAAAATAAAACCAATTTGAATATACAATTCATAAATAATGGTCGGTAGACGTAAGTGTCTGGTATAATAGCTTTCAAATTGACAGCAAAAAAGCACAAAAAGAGTTATTGTTTTAAAATTCAATTGTGAATTGCATTTGTGATGTCAGTAATCATTACTTCCTTTTGGCTTTAATTTGTTTATTATCTCTAAAAAACTTCAAAAAACTTAAAGTGAAGACAATTTTGCAACAAAAAACTCTTTTCTTTAATGAGCTATTTGTGAGACTCGACTGAAAATAATATGTAAGAAATGAGTTTGAAATGCAAAACAGCGTTCAGTTCCCACCGATATATTACGAAAACGGATAAAAACTAATAATAAGCCTTTCGATAAATATATTGCCTTTTATTTTGTGTACAAAACACTCGTTAATTGATTCAAATGGTTATTATTTATCAAATACGAGAACATATTATTCATTCAATTCATGACTGAATACCTGATTATTAAAACCAATTAAATCTACTTTTGACTATAATATCAAAGGTATTTAAAATAAGGTTTTCTCAAACTGTCTATGAGTTGACTATAAGTAAGAAATTGTGTCTTATATTGGCCTTCAAAACAAAATTGACGGCAAAGAAAATATTTTCCAATAAATTAAAGTTTTTTAAACCTTTCAAACGTACAAAATATACTGTAAACCGATTAATAGGTTTATTATGTAATAATAATAATGGTCTGGAATTTTGATTATTTGATCCCTCGTTTTGCCTAAGATTTGAAACATTGATTTATAAATGTTTTAATAACGAGGGGACTAATGACTGAGAAATAGTTATCTATTTTGCATATAATATCTAAATCAATGTTTATTTTGTTTAATTGGAGAAACAAATAGAAAGAGAAAAAGATTATATCTCTCCATAAGTATTATATGATATGGTATTGCTTTTGTATAAATTGGGTACTTTTGTTGTGTTATCTTGATTTATGTCTAAATTATTTTTGCATAAATTATTTATGGTTTCAGTGTTATTAAACAAATACTACTATAAATGTTTTTGATATGATTTATTAATGATTTAGATTTAAAATTTCCAATTTATGTAATTTCAAGTCTCTCTCTCTCTCTCTCTCTCTCTCTCTCTCTCACACACACACACACACATTTATTCACTCACTCACGTTTATTTCATATAATAAATTTGAATAAAAAAACTAAATCTGCATTTGTATGGCCGGTATTACAATTTAGTGTACTGTATAACCCGTGCACTTATTCCTATTGCCATTTATATGATAGACAGGTATTTAAAAGTTTGAGAACTTTATTGTTTATTATACTTTAAATGCATTTTTGTATTACTATTTGTTTTGTTGTATTCCTTCTAATTTAAAATGTGTTTCATTTGTGATGAAACAAAAAGATAACTGTTTTTTGTAGTTAGTATTGATGCGAATATTCAAATGAAGGCCAAGACTTAATCATTTTATTGGATATAAAAAAGAGTTGTGTTTTTATCGCATTTTTATACATTTGCAGCTCATCTCAGGTATTAAATTTACGATTTGTTTCACTGGTGTAGATAACTGTGTCTTTCACGAGAGAGAGAGAGAGAGAGAGAGAGAGAGAGAGAGAGAGAGACTACGAAAAAATTTCAGATTTCCAAACTAAATGGCTTTTTGATTTCCTTAAACACAAATATTAAATTGAAATTTGAATATAAAAAGAAAAAGTTTTGTTATTTATTTATCCCGTTTAACAGCCACTCTTTTTAGACGAAGGTTAGATAAATATACAATAATTTATTCCTAAATTTATGTTTTATGCTCTTAATTAAAGAACTGCTTTGTTTTATTAAACAAGTGATTTAGCCCAATTTGTGCCGATCAATACATTTGTGTGTATATCATAGTTTGCCAAAAGTTTGAAATTAAAAAATAAAACACATGAACAGTTTAATTTGATGAATTTAGAGGACATATTATTATTAGTTTGTGTTTTATATAAGAATTTCACAGATAATTTGTAATGAAATTTTTGTGTTTAAAAGTGCTTTTATTATTTAATATATTTTTGCTTTTATTCCGTGAATCCATTAAAATATTTTGTGTTAATAAAAGTTTCCAGTCAAACATAAAGGAAATACATTAATCTTGTACTTATTTCTATAAAACATCACATTTATTTAATAAGTCATTCAATACTACATTTATATTCATTTAATAGTCCTTTCAGACAATTTTCTTTATTAAAAGACATTTCATTTATAGTTATATTTCACATAATTCTTATGAAATGTATATTTATTTTTAATTCTTATATAATAAATATCAATGTTTAATGTTTTAATGTATTACTTAAACAGAAATTATAGAGTGAAGAGAGAGAGAGAGAGAGAGAGAGAGATTTACACAAAAATAAATGAATGTAATAAGTAATAAAACATTCAAAACAATAACATTTATAATACGGCTATAAATTAGACATAAATAGAAAATAAAAAGTTTTTAAAATTTATGCCGAGCTAAAAAATTACATTTAATATACGGGTTTACACATCAAAAACAGATTATCAATAAAATGATTAAACGGTTATTTGAATTAATAGCTAATTCATGAAAAATAAAAATTACTATTTTCTGCTAATAATAATAATAATAATATCGGATTTCATCCAAAATACAATCTCGATGTGTGTGAACAGCCCTATCATAGCATATATTTTATGCGATTTTTTATAATTGGTTTAGACCTCCAAAAAACTTATCTAATAAATCGTTACACAGATCTATTGAATGCCACACGGAGGAGATGTCGTGGCCATAATTATTATTAGTTTTTGTTCTAAAGCTACGTTTACATTAATGACAGAATATAGATTGGCATTAAAAAGAATATTTCAGAAAAGAGATAAAGGTTTACTTTTCCGTCTGTAAAATGAGAATCAATTTTGTTATGAATTTCCGATTTATGGGCAAACGATAGACTAATTTATGTGAACCTCATTCTGGACTCGCAATCAATTTATATTAATTTTTTCGTTGATTAGATAACATGAACACTCATTTAGTATGTGTGCACTGCAAACGTCTATTAAATAGATAGGTAACCAAATATTTTAAATACTTATCTCATAATAGTATCTCAACAGTCAGTGCCTGTATTGGCTAATATGTGATATTTAAATCGTGTTTCAAGTGAACGGGATATTCAAATCAAATGAAAATAATAAACAAAATTTCATTCCCTAATGCTATTGACATTAAATTAAAGCTCACAAAACGAAATAAAAATTTTATTTCTCAGGTTAGAGGGACTCTAACGTGAAAAACGAGTCATAAAATTCATTAATGAAAAAATGTGCAAATTTAAATAAAAACGGCAAAAATAATTTAAAACAAAAATATACATATACATACATATACGGGAATATATTTTTCACAATTTAGTTTTTATTCTCTAGTGTGCTTTATTTGCAAATTATTTAACAACGAGTGTTAATTAATAGTGTAAATATATACGTTGGCTTAACTCACGGTTAATAGATCGTTTATTTATGAAAATTAGTATGTAATTATGCATGCATTTTGTTATAATTACTATATTAAGCCCCGTTGCTATCAATATCAAATAATAAAATGACAAATATAAATATAATGTATAAATTAATTTATAGTTATCAGTGATATAATAATAATTTGCAAAGAATTTATTTTATAATATGCATAGAATTTATTATATTTATTTAATTTTTTATATGACACTAATAGTGTTTGTATTTTACTGTGAAATAAGGGTCAAGTTAAGGTACTAGATTTTCATATTTTATTTTAATTAAATATTTAATGGTCAGGAAAATTTCACAAAACCAATATAGATATTTATAATGTTATTAAAAATAAAATAAATAAAAATTATTAATTTGAAAAATTATGCAAATTTTGAGGTGAAAGCACACGAATGTCCCCTAAATGGGTATTATATTTACGAAAACACACGAAAATATGTTAAACATTTTGCCCAAAATAACATTTAAATATAAAATATGTATGTTTTGATAACATAATAATTTTTATTTATTTTTTTTATATAAATAAATTTTTACAACTTTTATGTACATATTTTTATAGCGTGTAATACATTTTAAATTAACACTATTTTGATTTTAAACTTCAAAAATTCATATCTAAGAAGCTATAAATTATTTTCTAGTTTAAATTATAATCTCTCTCTCTCTCTCTCTCTCTCTCTCTCTCTCTCTCTCGCTGTTTATGATTAAAATTTATATTTATAAAAATGTGTAAAATAAGATAGATTTAATATTATATTTATATTTCACGGTTTGAACTGAAAATTGATGTCAAGAATTTTATTTTAAATTATATTTTTCTTATTATAATATTCTTTATATTTTTCATTGATTAGTCTACAGAAGAAATATATTTTATATAAATGATTGAAATCGTAGTAATTGACTGAATATGTAATCAGATTTATATAGTTTATATTATATTTTATTTAGCATTTGCTTATAATAATAAAAAATAACAGATTTAATGATTCAATTATATGGTATAGGAATCGATGAGAGATGACTACTATTGGGGCCAACAGTCAGTATTTGATTAACAAAAATATATGTAATTTATATGATGTATAAAAAACTTTTTATTATTTTAATGTTTACCTTCAGTATAATATTAACGTTTAGTGAAAATTAAATTAGGTAATATGCTAAGCATCAGATAAAAATACTATTTGTGTACTTACCCATACATTAGTTTACAATTTACACTTATAATAATGCCTAAATTAATTCAGCATCAAAAAACGTAATTTTAGTTTCAAATCATATCCTAATCCATTAAACAACAAAAATATAAATTAATGGAAACAGATATACAAAGTAACTTATATAAAGTTATATTAATATATAACTCATACAATAATAAAAATATTTTTTGCTACACGAATGTTATATTTAGAGATTTCTATTATGAAAACTCTAAACAAAAAATAAATAGTGAATTAATATATTAATAGTAAATTGTCTGTAATATTATTAATACATTTTGTGGTTTATTTGTGGCACTGGTAATAGGAAACACATATATATTTATCAAATACCATAAACAGCGTGTTATCTGTTGGTTATCTGACGCCTAATACTTAATCAAAATCTAATTTAAAATTAAAATATATTTTTGAGGATCCTTTTTGTATGCCATTTATTAATAACAAATGGAAGTCATATTATAATTGCAAATCACTTTTAATTTAATCCATTATACGATTCGTAGTCTATTTTTATGATAAACACATGAATGGGTATGTAATCAAATGTTAAATGTGAATATTATTACGGCAAATTAATTCAGCATCAAAAAACGTAATTTTAGTTTTCAAATCATATCCTAATCCATTAAACAACAAAAATATAAATTAATGGACACAGATATACAAAGTAACTTATATAAAGTTATATTAATATATAACTCATACAATAATAAAAATATTTTTTGCTACACGAATGTTATATTTAGAGATTTCTATTAAGAAAACTCTAAACAAAAAATAAATAGTGAATTAATATATTAATAGTAAATTGTCAGTAATATTATTAATACATTTTGTGGTTTATTTGTGGCACTGGTAATGGGAAACACATATATTTATCAAATACCATAAACAGCGTGTTATCTGTTGGTTATCTGACGCCTAATACTTAATCAAAATCTAATTTAAAATTAAAATATATTTTTGAGGATCCTTTTTGTATGCCATTTATTAATA
>CAJPVJ010002620.1:0-12647 GCA_905397405.1 Oppiella nova
AGCGATTCGCCAAATATATGAGAGTAAATGTGGCGCTTTTTATTGGAGGCATTCCTCAGCAAACCGACGAAGAATTGCTACGAAGAAAACGGCCCAATATTGTGGTGGCGACCACCGGAAGACTCCGCGGATTCATTAGGGATCGCATGATTGACTTGAGTCGAGTCAAGCACTTTATTATCGATGAGTTCGACCATATACTCGACCGGAAAGGTAATTAAATCTAGTTTTTAATTATTGTTTATAATGTTTTCAATAAAATGTTTGGTTTGTCAGAGCGATCCAACACTTTGGAAGACGTGCTGTATATTAATAAATATCTGCCTAAAAACAGACAGGCGATGATGTTCAGCGCCACTGTTACCCAAGAATTAAGAGTTAGGGCTAAAACTCTGATGAATAATCCGTTGGAAGTGATTATAGGCGACGACAGTAAACTAGTTCTTCACGGCCTCCAGCAGTTCTGTGTCCGCATTACAGAGAAGGCAAAAGTTAAGCAACTGTATGACATCCTGACGACCACTGACTACAAACAGGCCATTGTCTTCGTGCAAAGAATCAATAGATGTAAGGCTTTGTGCGAATTGCTCTACAATTTGGGTGTCTCTGTACTTCCCATTCACTCGGATTTAACACAAACCGTGCGATTAGATAATTATCAAATGTTCAGGAATTACCGAAAGCGCACACTTATTACTACCGCGATGTTTGATAGAGGAGTAGATTTTGAAAGAGTGAACCTGGTCATTAATTATGATATGCCCGAGACCAGTGACCTCTATCTACACGCTGTTGGCCGGGCCGGTAGGTTCGGTACTAAAGGCGCCGCCGTTTCCTTCATTTCGGACGATTATTCTCAAAGAATTCAAAATGAGATTAGGATTAGATTTGGCATTAAATTTGAGGAAATGCCGCTTAAGATTGTCATTTAAATACTTTTTACTTAATTATTTGATGTCATTATGTTTTTACTTTCATTTATTTATGTACATTCAACTGTTATTTATCATAAATTCTTGTGTTTTATTACTTCCTTGTAATTTATAAGTTATGTTTTATAATGATTTAGTTTTAATCATTTTTAAATAAAAATCTTAACTACATGTATTGTATATAGAATTTGATTGATTTCAAATCCTTGAAATGATTCAATTATTTTTTATTTATTAAATGTTTTACCCGTAAGTATAAAACACAGAAATAAATAGGAAAAGTAAAAATGTCATAATAATTAAACAGCTTACAATAAATATTTAAATATTTATCAAATAATTAAAAATTTGTATAATTGTTAAAATTTAGTGATATCGTGAGTGCCATTAGTACTGGCATTCAGCTCAGTATCAGTCTTTGGTTTGTCGATATATGGGCCGTCATAACAGCCATTCTCTAAGTTATTAACATTTTTGTCGGTTTGTTCACTAATTTTGTCGTTTTTATTGTCAACCGATTTGTCATTATTTTGCGGATGAAAGCGATTCCAGATCTTCACTCCGATCAATACGAGCCAAAGGGGTTGTCCAGTGATTAATAGCTGTGCAATACAGGGGACACTCGCGATGTCTGCGTCCGGTTGTTGTAGTGATAGTAAGAGTAATATGAAAGCGATTCCTCCGTTTTGATAAGCAGTCTCTATAGAGATGGCCACGACTTGGGGTCTCTTCATTCCGCACAGACTTGATATGATTGCACCCAAACTGTAGCCACTGATGGCCACCAAAGCGCCGGCTATTACGATGGGCCACGTGAACATCACAAATATGTGGTTATAGAGTATAGCACTTCCAGCGATTCCAAATATGACCACCACTATAGTGAACGGTTTGATTATTTTGTGAGATACCTTGGCCCAATTAGGTCTGTAGTGTCTGATCAATATGCCGATAAACATGGGGAATGTAAGGGTTATCAACGATGTGAATAGATTGAAATACGGGATCTTTATGTTCCCGGCGCTGAATAGAGTGGAGCCCAATGTGAACAGCCATAGAGGCATCATTGCTAGACATTTCAAAAAAGACAAATTTATTGATTAAATATTGTATTTATTATTAATAATAATAGATAGGAATCAAGTATTACTCAAGAATATTGTATTATAAAAATTATGAATTAAATAATTTATTGTCTCTACATTTTCAAATTACATAAAAATGTTATTAATTTAATAATTGATTTCTAATCTAAACTAAAACATTATAGTTTGTTAAATATTATATTTCTAATTCCTTATAATGGTATGTTGTCATTGTAAATATGTTTTTAAGCTATAAATTAAAACTAATTTCATTGTGAAAATTAATTAATTGATTATGAGTATTTTAGATGATTTAATTACATAAAAAAGTTTATAGGAATTATAATGGTATGTTGTCATTGTAAATATGTTTTTAAGCTATAAATTAAAACTAATTTCATTGTGAAAATTAATTAATTGATTATGAGTATTTTAGACGATTTAATTACATAAAAATGTTTATATAACCATTGTTCTACATTGTAAAAGTTTATCATTTAATTAATATCCTGTGAATTGACTATTTTTCTCATGAGTAATGGAAACGACAGACAAACTTATTTTCTTTATAGAAAATTCAATCGATTAAACAGATTCTCGTATTTATATCTATTTGTTTCATACAAAACATATTTATTTTATTTCTGTATTTATGCCACTTTTTATGTCAGTTTTGTGCATTTATTTTATTGAATGCAGAATTGATTGTTTAATTGTATGAAATAAAATTCTCTTTCCATTTCATTTAAACCAAGCATTCAATAAGAAATATATTTCAATAGATTTCTCTATAAGACTACTAAATGAAGAAATATTGTTTCAAATTATAAATTAAGATGTTGTTAACAGATAAGATAACAAATGTTAAACAAATTTTAATTCAATTATCAGGGTATACAATACCTAATGAGGCAACAGTGCTGATGAGAGTCATAGTAATGCTGAGATTGACGTCTCCATTGAACAGAAGTGTCCAGAAATTGCTTGAATTGCCGCCCGGACTGCAGCCCAGAGTGAATAGACCTAAACGTAGACTAATGTCGTCCAATAATAGCCATCCGATTAGATATGAGGCCTATAATTGCAAACATTAAATATTAATGATTTGAAAGCAAATTTATTACAACACTAATTGTTGAATAAACTATTTTCTGATTTTATGACATGTAACCCATTATATGTATAATGCATTAAATCGCTGTATATTCTCTTATAAAAAATTATATGCAAATTTATACAGAATAAAAAATAAATTCAAATCACTATTATTATGTATCTGTAATGTAATCGATATACGAAAACATCATGTGTAAAGTACTTCAATATCAGTATTTATGTAAAAATAAAATCCTGTGATTTAAAATACAATTACATTGATTATTTTGAATTTTAAACTGAATATTCAAAAGCATTTAATTATTTATAACTGATATCACATATTGTGTGGAAATGAGTATGAGAATATGAAACTCATTGATTTTTACATAAAATATACATATAATTTGCAATTTTTTATGGCATTCGTGTTTCAGTGTTTCATTACAATTGTAAATAAGCCATAGTTTTCAGAAATAAATTCATTTTAGCTATAAATATAAAAAATATTTTCGAAATCTTAGTGTGATTTAGTTCATAATATATAGATTATTGATCGCCTTATTTACTACCTGTCCATTGTACTATTATATGCGATAACTTTTTGTGTAAAAAACTCAATAGTTTCGGCGATATTTTGTTTGATGTGAGAAAACGGGAGAATACATAGGGAGAGAGGGGAGTGACTATTGACAGGTTTGGAGCTAACTGTCCCATACGATCCATCTTTTTCAGTGAACTTTTTTAATTCAAAAATATCTTTCCACGAATCGCATCCAATTTGAATCTCAATTTTCACATATGATATACACAGTGATGTGTATTAGATGTCTGGGTACAACAGCTGTCGGCCCACTATTTATTGCGTAAGGCTTGTAGTAAGCAATCAAAAACACTATTCAAAGCACAAATCCTAATCTCTATTTAGTAATCTGTTTGTTCACAACTGTTTTGGTCACCAGAAAAAAGGGCTTTTTATTTATTTTAGTTAAGTTTGCGATTCTGTAAACAACATCTCATACAAAGAGGTACTAAAGGGAGGCAAACAGTTTGCGGGAAAATGTATGGCCTGTGTATCGGTTATCACTGATTGATGATAATTGCAGTCCTAAAAGTACTAGCACGTTCTGAACGCACTGAATATCAGATTATGTTTTGTTTTGACATAAATTGTGTAATTTTTGAGCTTATATTTTAGACATTAGATATGAGTCCAATAATTATATAAATACTTATATATACAAACATATCACATGATTACAGAATTGAATGAAATATAATCATTTGAAAGACATACCAAAGGCATTATAGTGAACTGACAAACAAATCCAATGAGTGGTCCAATGGGTGTCTTCAATGTCTTCTTGACTATTTGTAGGTCCAAATGACAGCCCATATTAATATAATTAATTGTAACCAAACTAATGATTAGTACGCCAAACAGGGCATCATAAATGGATTGAGTCCTCATAACACTTATAGAGTAGTGGTCTAAGACTTGCACCAGGGTATTATTCTTGTAAATATTGAAAGTGATGTTAGAATATCCCAGAAATAAGGCTTTGATCTGGAATTGCGAAGAAAATGTGGGCTCACTTGCGGTGACACGAAAGTGGTATACATTGTCGCCAACAAACTCAAGAACTTGTCGATGATATTGCGAGTACTGGAAGTGACTCAATACGAGTTCATACTCGCCATCGCCATCACTAGTAGTGTTCAAATTGAGATCCTCTGCTGAGATTATAAAAGAGACGTTTTGAGACTTCCATTGATGGAGTCCACGGATCACTGGAGGATCATATGTGACCGAAAACTGATGGGAATATACGGCCAGAATTTGCACCAAAAATACGAAACAAATCGATGTAATCGTATTCATTGTAACACAACTTGTGACTTATGTTTTTGAACACAAAATATAAATATGATGTCAATTAGCAGTCAATAAGCGCAGTGTGTTTTTGTCTTAAAAACTTTACTGATTTAGTCTTAAATGGACAAACATACTGATGACGACATTGAAAGTTATCATAAATTTTGAATTATAACTGAAGGCCTTCTCTATTCATTTAACTCATTAAATCATAAATGTTTAGTATTTATATGACTACCCATACATATAGCGAGAGAGTGCACTCATGATAATATTAAAAGATTCAGTTAAATGTTAATTATAATAGTATTTCGCGATCATAGTATCGAGAACTTTGAGTACAAATCTACACACTATTTAGTGCACCAGTACTACACTTCCACCACAGCTATGATGGAAATCAAAGTCGCCTGACTGCCATTTGCATACATAGAGCCTCAATATATGATGAAAACAAACAATTGGAAAATACATTTAATATAAAACCAGTTGCTGTGAGAACTCGTTTTGCATTCGTCTATTCACTTCTCACAGCCAACTGTGTATTGAATATAATTTTTTGCATTACATTCAAATCCATAAACAGTATATTCTTGTGTTTAATAGCCTTGATACGAGTATTGGCTGCGAATGAATAATAAGCTAGCATACAATTGGTATGAATTCATTAGAAAAAAATAGGGAAAATCGAAAATCCTTGACAGCAAAAAACTTTTTGATCACATTTCTTACGGTTTTAAGGAATTATTTCATAAGTTATTTCTATTTATAAAAGCGTTTGAAAGTTCATTAAACTCGAAGAATATTTATGTCTTCATTGATAATAAAGGCGACAGAAAAAAGTCCCAATACTTCCCAAACACTCACACATTCCTAACCGAAAGTCAGCAAAATTTATATGACATTTGACTTGACTTTCACTGGCATTTGAGATCTAATAAAAGACATTTCATAACAAATAGCTTGTAATAAAAACTCATCCATTAGGTCGTGAAGCGATAGAAAGTTTTTAATGAAATTAAATTTTAATTTAACGCAAACTTTTCCTTTGGCTAATTTAAAAAGAAAATTATCGAAAAATAATTAAATTTTATTGTTTTCATGATTCAATTAATAAATACAATGAGTGTTTGTTCTATCAGACAATGAAATTTGTATAACATTTAGGAAATATTTATTTTCTTTAAATAACATTTAAACCATTGGATAATAGAGTGGAGTATTTAACTTATTTAATGGTCGGAAACATAGTGTACCCTCACTATACATATACTCACAGTATAGTACAGTACATACAGTATTCGCAGACCATATCTAATGATAATTCATTTTCATTTCGAGTATTGAATGCCTCCATATATTTCTACATTATTATGACATAAATCTTAAATTACTTTTTCATATAAATAATATTAATTTTGACTAAAACTTTACACATAAATATTTATTTAATGTTTAAACGCTTAATAATGAATATAACTTATTGTGTATTATATTATAAAAAGTTATCATTTCTTTGAAACATTTACACTTCGCGTTAAAGAGTAAACATAATCTGAGTACTCATTAAGGGTTTTATCATATCTTACGAGTTGTGTTGAGTTTTGAAGTCGATGTTAATTATAGCCACAAATGACAGACAGCTATTAGAGTAGAGAATAATGTCATCGAAATCCCAGACTTTACACCAACGGCTGAGCCATTGCCTGTGATTTGGAAACATAAATAAAATAATGTAAAATAATTAGCTAAAGTCTCTTATATATCCAACTTTATTAGCATATCTCATATAATTGACATCTTCTTAAAAGCTCACTCTAATCGACACTTACAACTAATTATATGAACATATTTTGCCAGTATTTTAATTACAGTCCAACCATATAATATAAATGCATAATTAATTGCAAAAAATAAGATGCAGATAAGCATCTAAATTGGGATACTTTTAAAACACATCCATTTAATATTACGTGAAATTCTATATAAATTGCTTTTATTTTGATAGATTAGGCAGACATACTGTAGACTGGAATCATCTAGAATAAATACAGCAGTTTATATTTAAATATTTACACTCAAATCAAGTCTTTCCAGACATTTGCCTAATTAAAGACTAATTAATCTTTAAAAAAGAGTTTTTATACCTCTTTTACCAATTATTGTAATCCTGTTATCAATGGTTGTCTTAATGGGAGAGTTTTCTTTGATGTATTGCTCTATTATATGGAAAGCACTCATGTCTTGAGCCACTCGTAAGCTGTGGTCGTTTTGATCCAATTGTATATTTTGAGGCAACAAAACGTCATACAATTTATTGTCCATTAATTCATTATATGAATTGTCCGGACAGAGCCTACACTTAACGGAAATCTCAATAATGGTCTCATTAATTGGTTTCAAGAGGTCGTAAATAATTTTCATTCCCGAAACTTGCAGTAAGTCTGAGCGCCGGATATACGCCGACAATAGTTGTCTGATTGTCTTTCCGTCCAAAATAAACATTTGAATTTTGGGCTCTTTTCGGTCAAACATATTGTCTAAACTTATTTTAGTGATGAAGTACTCATCACTTCTGGCGTTTCCGATGGAGTTTGAAATGCTTTCGCTACTAATCAATGCGATTACATCTCTATTCTCGTCCACTCTTTGTCTTAATAACGGACTTCCTTTGTATTTAATCAATGATTTAACGAAAGTTTCATTAATATAATTAATCCGATAAAACAGCATCGAGTCTGCCATCAAGTCTCCGATATTACACTCCCGGGACATACAGTGGGAGGCGTCGAGGAATACTTTAGTCGAGCCCACGTACAGCGAGCGCTGGTAGTTGTTTACCAATTGTGCCGTTTTTGAATCTGTTATGTAATTAATTTTTAACACATTAATAATTGAATGTAAATTGAGTGCTGGAAATAGAAATAGAGAAAAACAGAAATCAAATAAAACTGTTGTTGTAATTCAATTGTCGGTATAAACGCGAGACCTAACGTTAAAACTGTCAAAAGTTGATGTATTTTTTGTTTGAATAAATGGTAATAAAAATTGAAACCAGTTTTCAAGTGGAGAGCAATTAATGGTCTAATAAAATAGAGGGACAACCAATTGCTTTGTAAAACATGCCCTAAAGCTTGAATTTGATATACTTTTTTGCATTGTTTGCTGATTAGCTAATATTGTGTGATATCATGCTATCAAAGCCCACTCCACCCAATACCAGGTGCACAACCCATTGAACCACACTATTAGACCACATATTCAGAAATCTCCCTGAGTTTATACAAGTCTGGTCATCCCTGATATTATGCAATGTTTGGTTCAATTATTTATTTGAACGACACTTTCCGACATTCATCTGGTTTTCAAACCAACATCAGAGAGCCCTCACAACTGGTGCTCCCAAATGGGTCCATTCAATAACAGCTGCCCTACCCCTGACATGGGCTCACTATAGGAACCAACTTTCACACACACTATACTATCGTACAATAGGGGGTCATATCATATCAATACGATATTATGTAACAATAATTTGTGTGAAATTTATAGATAACCAAAAAGTTGAGTGGAGATGCGGTCTCGACTCGAATATAAATAACATAATTATATCTGTTTTAGTAATTTTCCAAATTAGACTTTCTATGCGATTAACAAATTATTAATATTTTGTGTTTTGATCGCCAAAAATGATAGATTAAGTGAAACTGTTTTTAACAAAATAGATGCACTAATCGCATGAATGCAATCTAAAAGGATTAGAGATCTTAGAGAAAAGCATTTACAGAATAAATCGTTTAATTCGTTTGTCTGTATCTAATAATAGCCTAAACAAGACATACCCGAATCGATGTGTCGGTCCAATTCAATGAGAGTGCCTTCGCTTTCCTTAATATTCCCTCTTTTGTCAAACTTAACGGTAAGTCTGCCGATACTCTTGCCGTAGACATCGGCGGTCACCACAACTGCGTTCACATTATTATCATTGAGAACCATATCTGGATAGCTATGGGCTGTCCTTTCTCTCAGAAGTGACAGATTTTTTGTCAGCCCATAGCTGCCGACAACGATATCCACATTCGGAACGTTAGTCGCAATCTCTTTGAACAGCTCTTCGTCACCGCTTCCGATGGCTATTATGATGTCAGCGCCGTTTCGACGCAATTCCTCGCTCTCGTCCTGAAGACATTTAATGGGATCACCGATGGATATGCCTCCGAAAGATGAATCACTTTTAGACTGTCTTTTACCGCTACTGTCTTTCACTGTATTTGTATTTGGATTTGGATTCTTCACGAATCCAATGAAAGCCACTCTTCTCTGTTCGCTTCTATACATTCGCTCCGATCGCCTGACATTTGAGTAGAAATTGTTGATATATTTATCCTGGACATCAACATTACACGAAACCACTCGGGAGGTCCGGGTGACCTCGCTTAAAAACTGAGTTATATTATCATATGTCTCGCGATAATAATCTGGCGAATCTGGTTGAACATCATATAATTCATAATCACTTAATCCAAGATTAATGACATCAAACTGAAGCTCTTTGTAGAAGTCGGTCACTACTTTTGATCCGAAATGTCTGTACCAATAGCCGCCCAAACTATTTCCAGCGTTTACGAAAAATAGCCTGTCCCCTTTAGTGCGCCACTCTGTTAGCTATATTAAATCAATTATTTCAGTGTTTAATGGCTTTTTATATGCAAACTAGTCATTGACTAAGAATTCGTGTTTTTATACAATTAGGAAATAAATGATAAGTTAGATAATGTGCAAAGAGTTTGGATAATACAGTCATTAAAGTATTGTTTTACATGTAATTGTTGGCAATGTTTTATTTAGTGTTAGAGCTAGAAGTTTAAGCTTTAAACTAAATTAAACATTTAAAGTTTACTATATATTTACTGTTATTGTTATAAATACTAAACGTTAAGACAATAGGGAACAGAAATAATTAAATGAATGGCGAAATAGGATGCATTCAATCAAATCTATGCTTTGCTCACAAATTAATGTATTTAAGGAACTATTATTCGATTAACGACTGAAATCAATACTTATTAGACTTTTGGGCGCTTTAATTGTATGAAGTAATCGATATTCAGTCATAAATTAAACTTCAAATCGTCTCAAATGTCAAGAAACGGCACATTTTTGGCGAAAATTTATCGATTATTTTGATAAAAAGGGCCGCTATTACAGTATATGTGCTGAACTACTGAACCAAATATAATTCTAACATTAACAAGAATAGGATATGTTTTTTAGTATAGGAATTGAAAATTAAAATTAAAATTAAAAATATTTATTTTGCTTAAAAATAATTTTATTAATTGACTGATTTTCAATTAATAATTGTATAAACAATTGTGAAGGACCTATGATAGTAAATGTTGAATATATTAGAATACACTAGTTTTTTCCGTATTTATTTAGCTAGAAATTTATTTTGTTTTAATATAAATATTTATTAAATAAATTTTGCTGAGAATAAGGAAACGTTTAATTGAGAGTGAAGTGAAATAATTCACTACTTATTGAGTTCCGTTAGAAAATGTGTTAATTATAAATAGCTATGAAATAAAAATTATTTTGATGATGCCCTCAAACTTTACGATCATTGGTTAGACAATAAATAAGTGCTTAATCAATCCGTAATAAGGATTCAACATTTTTGTTATGTAAGTATAGCACCAAAAGTCAAATAAACATTAAAACAGATTTGATTGATTGCTTGGAAGAAAACAAATTACTTGAAAGTTTTGCTCCTCAAAGGGATACAACTTATTAAACCGTAATATAAACAACAATATTGTATGAAATTATTCTTTCACTTTGTTGTGAATTCTTGACACTAAATATGAAAAATATTCTCAAAAAAGCAAAAGAAGTGTTAAATTAAAAAGAAGAAAATAAAGAGATTCACGAATGAAGAGATGGTTGTCTCTCATACCTTGGATACTATTTTAGGCGCCCCTCCGATGCACTGGTTTTGGTCTTGAGTGTTGAGATCACACAAACTGTTATCACTGTTAACGCCGGCAAATGCACCGAACAGATCATTGGCGTGAATTAGAGTCAGTTTGTACTCATCGGCACTATTGATGGCATCGACTGATGATATTTGGCGACAACTAATATAACACAACACCACTGCAAACACAACAGAATTCATTGTATGGCAGAGAATCGACTGTTACACACATATTAACTCATATTTGACAGAATTTCGTGTAAGTGTTGTGAATAACTGAACACAACTTTTTTGATAATGAAATGTTTATCAGTCGGTGTAATAAGTATTACGATAGGAGTAGTGTAGTGGAGAAACAGTCAAAACAATATTCTGTGAGCTTTGAAAACATAGAGAGAGTTGTCGTGAAATTCAGCAAATGTTGGAAACATGAAAACGAAGGTCACATTCAGTGGTGTGTCTGATGTGATCATTACGAATGTCTTTGTGGTAATGTTGGCTGAGTTCGCGATCCAAATGCACTGACTCTCAAACTCTCTGTGCGTTAGGCAATGACTGCTCACTACTCGCTCTCGTACTCCACTCCACTCTACGCTATACTTGCACTCTATCTGTGTCTCCCTTTCCCTCTATTCGTATTCGTATTCCTATTTTCCTATTCCCCGAGCATTAGTCCATATTTGTTGTTGTGATGTATATTCTGTGAGTTGTGTGGTGTAAGCACAGGCAGATATGCCGCTCCCCTACACCTCTGAGCTCAAACTTTTTTGTGCTTCTCTACACCCAATGCGATACCACTCTATCATTACATAGACTCTCGGCTCCGGAACTCCCGATTCATTTAATGCATATCTCGTGAATCGCATCGAAAATAATTGTTTAAAAGTCAGTCCAGAAGATAAACCTAATGGCAAATGGAAAGGCATAAAACCATTCAATGACATTCACATATACACTACAACTTACACAACATATCATTATTATTTTGTATAAATCTTTTACGGACTTATCTAACATAAAATAGTTTAGTCAACAAAAAATCTATAAATTCTTATTTAGTCTCATATTTATTGCCTAAAAGACCACTAAATGTAACGCTAACTATAAGTTAGCATTATATACATTGTAATAATTATTCAATTAAACTAATTGTCGTTTTCTTTGAAAAGTTTTTTGCCGTAATAAATACTGGTCTAATAATATGATAATACATTTTATTGGTTCGCATTATTAGGGCCTCCACACAGACCTCACAAGTCTTGGAGTTGAATAGAAATTTGAATACAAAATGCCTATTATTAACATCTATTTATTGTTCATTGCGTTTTCAGCAACATAAGTATTTATACTATAATAAGACTCCCATTTATTATGCAAACAATGTATAGAAATGTTAATCACATGTCTTTTGTTACACTTAGGTCTAGAAGTCTATTGGCAAAACATTGCCAAAACGGGTAAATGTTTGCTTTTTGTGTGATTAATTAAAAATATATGCATAAATGGTTTTAATATAATTATGTAGAAATTTTTTTGTGAAATACTTTTTCAAAATATTTTAAGGAAGAGTTGGGTGGATACACATTCTTGTGCTTCTCATAACTGCTATACAAATATGAAATGACATCATAATATAAATTACTTTAATATTTTAATGACTTTGAGTGGGATTCGCACCC
>CAJPVJ010002621.1:0-12646 GCA_905397405.1 Oppiella nova
GTTTTGGTATTGATTTCCCATAAATGCAGAGAACTATCAGCGGAAAGGGTTATGAGTTGAGCCCTCTTCTCAATGAACACAATTTGTCTGATTTCGGTCTCAGTTTCGAGTTGAGCGTAAAACTCGACACCCGGTGCTCCATAAACCCGAAGTAAACCACTTCGTGTGCCGATAGCGAGTAATCCCAACTCATAATCATAAGCCAAAGCACTGGGATAATGAGGAAAGCCATGAGTCCCAGTCTACGAGTAATTATTTTAATAAAAATTAATTTAATGTTAAAAAATTTAAATATTAAAAAAATTAAGTATAATATGAAATAACTCTTTAGACTTAGTGATCATTTAATGATATTTATTATTAAACTCGAGTACTTTGGATCCTAAACAAAGCTTTCATCCGGAGTTATTACAAAATATGAACATTAAATGAATATATAAATTATTAAAAAAATTATTTAAAGAATATTTGTATTATTTAGTTTTGTATTTTAAGGTAATTTATTAACTATTTGATTTAAAATTTAATAATTTTCTAGTATAAATGTCTAATATTCAACCTCAAGACTAAAGTTGTATTTGTTAATAAATTAGTAATTTAAAATTACCTTAAAATACAAAACTAAATACAAATATTCTTGATAGTTCAAATGTTTATAAAAACATTCAAAAACTTTATTTATAGATATGGTACTAAATGTACCGTAATATTATTATTGTATACCATTTATAAATATGGTATTTATGACATTTTATTAATTCGCATGTTTTGTATTAAAGGATATTAAAATATTTATAACTTTTTAATAAAAACAAAAGGAATTTAGAGACAATTATATCAACAATAATAAATACATGTCTGCACTGCCATGGTAGCAACAAAATCACCATGATGTTATGTTAATTGCAAGCATACAATATAAGTTATATAACAATAATTAAATTTGTTACAGTATTTAATTATTAAAATAAATTAATATAGGCACCGTAGTCTCAATTAGCGGTCAAATATAGATATTAAAGAGATAGTTATTGAATTATTTTAAAAACATCTTTATAATAGCGACGACTGAATGAATAGTTTATAAACTATTCTGGAAATGGGGGCTAAATAATAGTCTAGAATTACATAAAACTGAAGCATCAATACATTGATGCAATTTAAAGTTATTAATGATTTCCGTTATATAACTGTTATTTGCAGTTATAAGAGGCAAACAATACTTGCAAATCAAATCATATCTCAAAACATTGATCACTCGCAAGTGATGTCAAGTGTAAGTCATTTGAAAACAACTTATAATAATTTATCAAATATAAGTAATATTAGATGATTAGAGTATTACTGTATAAAATAAATTTATATATCAATTCAATGATCAAATGGTGACTCACTTTATTGAAAGCAAACAATTCTTTCTGTAGTTTAACGCGATCAGCACCGGCCTGACCTCCCTTTCCTCGCATAAACTTAAACATTATTGAAGCCAACGGTCCGTCAATTGGTCCAAACAATAGATCTGTCCGTCAAACACAACACAACATAATGTCAAATACAATTCAAATCTAATAATAGATAAATTGGTCACAAATTGGCACAAATACTGTTCACAATTAGTCATTCACAGCAATGTATTGCATTTATTCATATGAATAGCATTGCATTCTGCATGTACTGTCAAATGAGTACTGTATGCATACTGTACTGCTCAGGACATGGAAAGCATCTAATGATTGTATATCTAATATCTAGTAATAGTTGTATCAAACAAACTGATTGTTGCAAACAACAGGTGAGAGACAACCTGTTCCTCATTGAAACAAACAATGCTTTAATTAAACTTTTTATATGTTATATCATACAATGTCTGTATCATTACCTGTATATACCATATACACTACAAAAGTCAATCATTTATGGCATTAATGGCACGAAAGGCCAAATCATTTAATTCACATTGCTACCTTTACTACTAAATTTACCATATCATATATGCGACTAATGGTCTCATAATATAACATTAATAGTCATTTAACTGTATTTATAGATATCAATCAATAAATGATTAGTGAGTGATAACTATATGTAAATCAAGTGATGAGAGACTGCGAGTGTTTGACCAAAAAGTTTGCATCAAATAAAGTTTGATAGAAAAAAGTATTTCAATGAGACTTACATTCAATGAATGGAGTATCGGATCAATTGTTGTGGTGACCACTAGTTGTGAATATAAAGTAGAGATAAGTATTGTTTTGCGGATTAATATAACAAGTTTTGATAAGCAGTCAGATATGATATGATGGCACAGGGAGTAGCAGTCTGTGGGCACAGGGAGTAGCAGTCTGTTCACACAGGTAGACTAGACTGTAGTGGCTCGGGCTCAGCCAACAGTGTCGGAGCCAATGGGCGTAACCTCTGTCTCCTATACACTACACTGTGGTATGCAATGAACGACAGACACAGACTGGACTCCAGTGTCACCACTTCGGGGACAATGCGAGCATTCATTGCAATGCATGTAATCACACAGACATTCATACCATTCATACACTCAGTCTTACCGTTGAATCTTCAGAAAAGGTGAAGACTTTTAACGATTTAAATGCCGGCAAACGCTCGCATGAGTTGTTCGCTCACACTATGACTCATTGCATACAAAGAGCTCCCGTTCATGAATGACAGGACACTCCACTCATAAACAACGTTATGCTAATAGAGGGGTAACACATGAATGTAATAAAAGTTTTATTTGATTAGATAGTCATTAGATTTCATCAATTTTGTGAATCAATTGCAATATATCGAGGGATTGGCCGAAAGGGATGCCGTATCCCACTTGAAGGCCCAGAGGGTTGGACGGAGTGTTTGAATCAATGTTGACTTCTTTTCGCAGACACTTATCGATGTCTACACTGGAGAAGAATGCGACAGAAAGGGGCAGATCATTGAAACCAAGTTTGTGCGCAAACAGACATCGGGTCAAGAGATTGGACAGTTGTAGGGCTAACGCAGCCTTATATCTGTGTTCACTGCGGACCAAATACCGGAGCTCGTCGTGAATGCTTATAGAGAATCGGCCGTCGATTTGCATTTCACTCATTAACCACTTCATTGTGACTAACATTATGTGCAAGAAGTCCACACCAGACGACTGCACTACCCAATTGACTCTGGATGTCATGTAACTGTCTTTCACCACTTGTGGCTCCAATGCTCTGCTTATACGACAGCCGAGGACTGGAGTTCTCGGTTCCGATGACTCTGCGATCTCTTCGAGTTTGTTGAACATATGAGATTCAGTGCCGCCGACCCATTGCCTGTGTCCACTGCCACCCCCACCACTCCCACCATTTCCATCGCTTCTCAATAACTTTTTTCGTGTGCCTTTGGTTTCAGTGAAAATCTTTTTGGCCTTTTCTTTGGCTTCTTTGGTATCGAGAGATGGATTGGATTGCATGAGGAATCGGGAGGCGAATGGTTGTCCGGCGCCATAGATTCGCGCGTAATTCAATACCTTTGCCTCATCTCTGGTGATGTTAATAGAAGCGGCAGTTTTGCTGTGCATATCAGTGCCGTTCACTTTGTTGCCCTCGAGGGTCATCCATCCGATTCCTGTCGACCCATGTATTCCAGAATAATGAGAGTCTCCTATAAGAGATGCGATCCAAAGCTCTTGAGAATCGACGTCTGCGCCCACATAATGATAGCCTTCAGGACATTGAATCATAGACTTGAGTTCACTGCCCAACCTATCGGTGACCACATTACTGGCCGTTAACCACGTGGGCTCGACAGCCCGTCTGGTCACAGTTCCGGCCACTATAACTCTGGGCAGAATTGCACCACTGATGCCATTATCACATGACATGACAATTTGCGACCGAATCCGCTTCGAAGCGTTCTTCCAGTACGAGAGCCTTTTGCTTTGATTGAGCACTGAATTTGTGATTTCAGTGTCCAGTGATGTCAACGACCCGTCCTCTACTCTCTTTAGAAAATCCTATTCAACACATTAATTCAATTCAATTTAGTCACATTTAACTCACAAAATCACAACAATATAACTTTTTCATAGATTTCATTTCATTCCCGTAAATGTGTTCATAACATAGAAAACTAATCAATTAATAGTACGGTATAACTTTTAATATAGAAAACAAATGGATTCATATTTCACTTATCTAAATCTACTGCTATGAAGTTCATATTATACTGTACTATGAACTAACAAGTAAGCTACTTTAGGATACAGTATGATACTGTATAATTTATTGTTTATAAATTAATTTCATTTATATCAAACCATGGTTCTATTGGTATAAACACCCAAACCATGTTTTCTATGCTTTCATTTTAGTTGACGAGTGAACATACCTTTGATAAAGGATTGCCGACTCTTTTATCGGGCCCTCCCTTATGCGGCAACTTATAGAACAAACAGCCTTTAATCACATCATCGAAAGCTTTTGTGTTTTCAGATTTCATTTCGGTTTCATTGCCAATGTCAGCAAATGTGTCACACATTTGCTTTAAACCCAATGGTTTTGAAGGCGTTTGTCTTCTACTTATTAGTTCTCGAAACTCTTTCATAGGAAAATAAATTGTATTTTTCTTATCATCAATACCTCCCTCTACTCTATCGGGACACTCATGAGCCGTAATATGGGGCTTAAGGTAACCCCAGCCGTACTTCTCATCGAAATGGAGGGGATATCCATTCCACATGAGTCGCATCAGTTTGGGAACTGAACGCATTTGAGTGCTTATACGATAAGGTCCTGATTCCCACTCCAAGTCCTCAGCAGTTGCTTCAGTGTCACCATTAAAGTCATACTTAAATCTAGAACAAAACTCGAGATACCATTTGGGATATCCAGGTAATAATGGCTGTACTTTCTTCAACAAAGAACTCGTAGCAAACATTTTGGACACACTTTCACTCATAGGGATCTGATCCTTGCTCTCAATTATTGGTATTTCTTCGGGAATATTACTTTTGTTCGCTCTTTTCCTAATGGATTCTGTTTTGGGTTTTTTAAATCTTAAGGTATCTGTAGTCCAGTCTAAATCCCAGAGCCAGACATCGCTAGCATATTGTCTATCAATAGCCAGAGAACAGCTATCGTTTGCTATTTCACGCAAAGATAAGTTGAGTTCCCTTTCCTCGCCATCATATATGGCGTCGCTCTCCGAGACATAACGGATCCAATTGTGTGGATTGACCGGTAAATACATGACAGACATCTCCAACATTCCCATGAAAGTGATCGGATGTGGGAATCTCTCCAAATATATTGGATAAACAGATTTGAAGACTTTGTGAGTTATTTGAACATCATTTGCACAGTAAGTCATTAGTTCCTGAAAATTGTCCAAAACATCACCAATCGATCCCTTTATAAATATATTTCGCGGGTCTTTAGATATGTGTTGATTATCATCACAATAGAGATGATAGACATCAACCAAATTATTCAGAGATCCGATTCCACTCCACATATGAGACTCATTGCCAGAGTTCTCTTCAGTTGATATCTTTTGAGAGTAAGAGAGCGCTCTCTGATGTTGAGTGAGTCCGGAGACACACATATGAAGACTCATAGTGTCCAAAAACCTGGTTTTGTCGGCTCTTATCTCGTACTGCTCTTTGATGTACGAGCGGTCGAAACTGATGTTATGGCCCACTATTAGTCTCGATTCAGTCACAGCACTTCCCATCGGAATCATGTCCTCGAGGGTTGTCCGAGAGTTGAACGAAATTTTATTGGACGAGTCTATCAGTCGTCGACTACACCACGAATACCAGGCCTTCGATGAGACCGCTGTCGCCAAAGTAGGTCTCTGTCCGTCGCTGTCATTCATACAGACCTCCACATCAAACACTAAATCACTTTCCAAGGGATGGTCTACTCGTTGAGTGACTGTCACACCAGTCGAGTCTGTCGTATATCGAGTCCAACCTTCTGTCAAAAGCCATTCAAAGGGTTTATGTGGCAATTGAGTGACCATTAAGTCATTTGACAGCTCTTTATATGTCTGAGAGAACTGTTGTCCCAATAGTAGGAAATGTTGCGACAAATCATTGGACAAAAACTTTGGTAAATATTTGTCGACATTAATGGCATTCAAGAGTTTGTTTGCTTTTATATTACGAGCACTGAATCCGTGAGCTTTTAATTGTCTAATTATTTCATTCATCTTTTGGTGGTCACCACTATTCACATCCTTTCCAGCATTAGATCCAAAGATCTTTTCATGTAAACCTTTGGGAAGCATTTGAATGCCTAATGCATTGAATCTCATATTGTCTTCATTTGTGTGATTCAATGGATTCATTGGTTTATTAGAAATGCTTTTCGCTTTCAATGCATGACTTTTGCCACAAATATTATCTAATTTATCATTTCTTTCATCACTTTTTGTCCACTTTTTCCTACAAATAATGCTTTCGGTAATGAGTTGTTGTCTTAATTGAATGAATCGACAAAAAGTCAATTCCTTTACATAATTGCTATACATTTGATTGGTTTGTATATAACGTACACTAAATTATAGTCAATTTAAAGGTCACATCAAATGAAAGCACATGTCATGACATTACAAGTGATTCAAACTTTAACACAAATAGTAAACACAAGTCATATGGGAGTCATGTGACCAGTCATTGACTGTTCACTGCATTGCTGTCATTAGAAATACTGCACAATATTACACTACTAGTTTAGATAACCTAGGTTAAAATAACCATTAACCACTAACTAGTTTAGTTATTTAAATAATATTAATTTGATTAAATTAATTTAAACTTATATAAATTAGGTAGTTTACAAGTAGATTTATGAATTTGAAAATGTTTACAGTGTATTATGAATACTTGAACACAAATATGCCCAAATAATAAAAAGTTATAAAATATAATTTTTAAGTATTGACATATTAAATAAATTTGCTTATTTCATGATTCCGGGTACCTATAAATCGTTGTACTGTTCAAATATGATTATAGATACATTATAGTGAGTTTTGAAAAGTTTTTGGTTAGATTTACGATTGTCTATCAGTATCCAAAAGTATGCCAAATATCATATTATTACAGCCGATATAGTCTACTCAATATTGTATGTATTGAATACAGTAATGGAAATATTTTTCCAGTTACTCTATTAATCTGTATTATCAACTAACATCAAATGCAGCTTGGTCTTATTTTCATATAGAGTATAATATTATTCTAATTACATTAGTAAATGAATGAATTAACTACAATGAGTGGCAATGAATGGATTGCAAACAATGATATATTAATTTATGATATTCAGTGTATTAACAGTGATGTTCATTGTATTGATTGATGTTTGCGATACGACCACTGGTTTACCACAAACCACACGTCAACTGTCAGTCAATGCAATGCAATCACATTTACACCAATCAATAGCCTGTGCTGTACAACAATATGTAGTGAACAGTAGGTGTAGTGCATTGAATGCATTGAATGCTGAGTCCACCAAACACTCACTCATTCACACATTCATTGCTCTCTCTCTCCCTCTCTCTCTCTCTTTCTCTCTCTCTCTCTCTCTCTTTCTATTTAAGGCAAAAAATGCCAAATATTTGTGTCGATCGCCACAAATGATGTCTTCAGTGAGAGTTGAAGTGATGCGTGAAATATACGTTAGACTCCTGTTTGGGGCGTTGAATGCAAAACACATTATTTATATGTAATTTGAGTCAAGAATTCAATGATTACTGAAATAACAGTTTATTTTCGATTCAATGGTTTGTTTTGATTTTTGCCATATTTTCGCTTTAAATGAATATTCGGTGTATTTATTGGACATAAGACTCATTGAAAGCATTGATTATTTGTTTTCATAACATTTCACACAATTCTTCGCCATTTGTTCACTGAATCTCTTTAATGTCTCAACAATTGGTTTGTCTTTGAAATCGATGAGTATTTTGTGAATGAATGTCAAAAATGGCGAATAATTGCGGATCAGATTCAGACCTTACGTTTGATTCTCCTGAGGAAGAGGTGCTGTACTTAAGAAGAAGGTATTGTTGAGCCAAATGAGTGTCCTTTGCATACCATGTGTTAACCAATGTCTGTGTTGTCTGTACAGAGTGTCTGAATATCAGTCAGAGTTGGAGGAGTTCCAGGAGTCGAGCCATGAATTGGAGGCCGAATTGGAGGCACAACTGAATCAGTCGGAGAAACGGATCCAAGAGTTGTCTCAACAGAACTCACGGCTCGAGTCGGACAACGAGTCCCTGAAAGCAAAGTTCGCCAAACTATCGGTCGAAAGTCAGAACCAAATCCTTGAGCTCCAGAAGGAAGCGGCGGAACTGCATTCAGCCAATGATCGGCTCACGTCTTACATCCGAGAACTGGAACAGTCCAACGATGACCTCGAGAGGGCTAAGAGGGCTCTCGACGCCACTCTCCAGGACTTCGACTCCCGACTCAACCAACAGATTGAACGCAACGTTTTGCTGGAGAACGAGATCGGAGAGAAGGAAGAGCTCCAGGAAGTGATCCAACGGCTCAAAGACGAGGCAAGAGATCTCAGACAAGAGCTTATGGTTCAGCAGAAGGTCGACCCCAACACCGATAAGAGACATAAGCTATCGATGGATAACTCGATTAATAATAACAATAACTGCAATAATAATAACAATAATAACAATAATAATAACCATAAGGTTCGGAGTAATAGTGTAAACGTGAGTCACTGCGAGACCCAAACAAACGGCACTCCTATCAAACAAACGAGACTTAATTACATGAGTCGATCCATTTCCAACCCAACCTCCCCTTCGGTAGCCTCTCAGTGCCCGCCCACACAACCGCTGCCATTACTGTCGCCGTCGACCCGTATATCTGCCCTCAATATAGTGAGTGATTTACTGCGAAAAGTGGGAGCATTGGAGTCAAAGCTGGCCTCTTGTCGTAATATCGTGACCACAAACTCCTCACTGAGCCGTAACTCATCCCTCAACAACAGGTCATCCAATTCTACACCTATTAGTTCTCCGGTCAAAGACCCCATCAGAGACATCAATGCCAACAGTTAGAGACACAGACACGCAAACAGCACTTGTTGCAGACTTATCACAACTCATACTTCATTGAATACATGTTTAAATGAATTCAATTGATTTGTTTATTAAATTAAAATTTCATCAAAACTTAAATCTCTTTTATATCTCATAATGAATGTAAAACTAAACATAACTGTAAAATCTTTAAATTATAGATAAAAATATAAATTTATAATATATTTGGCACTGATTATATAATGAATTTAGCCAACAAATAGTTTTGACTTAGAAAATTTAAGTTATTTTAAATATACAAAGCATAAGTATATGATTAAATAAAGTAATTATATTATAATTGCGTAACATTTGTATTACGGTAACAATGAACCGGTTAATCAAAGTAAGAAATTAAGTCTCAATTGAAGAGTAGGTGCCGTTCGGTGCTCTCAACAGTTTGGGAAATGTCATGAGTTGTAGCGAATTGAAGGCATACTTAGCAACGCCTACATTCTTCTTGGTGTTCTCCCTTCGGGTGCCCTCACTGTTCGCATGAAAATCAATCATTCAATGAGTTTTCAATGATAAACACTTTAATATGAATACCTTCTAAGAGTGTCGACAATAGTCTGAAACCATTGCATTTCGTGCACTTCGTTAATGTCGAAAAGTTGAGCGCAAAGTCGGGCCTCTTCTAGAGTGACGGCCATCGAAGTCCTGTCTTTAGCGCTCTTACAGCTCGTAAAGCGAATGCCTTCAACGCATTCCACCACTTGTTGTGTCAAATGGAAAATACGGATGTTTTTGGCCCTATTTGACCAAATCTCGCCCTTAAGGGCACTCATATGTGAGACCACTAATGCATTGTTAGCCCAATATCTGTTCACATAGGCGTCTAACAGTGAATAGTTTTCTTTATTTATAGAATCTTGCAGTTTCACTGAACCTAAACTGTTGTCAATGGAAATGTTATTAAAGTAATTAAAAACAAATTCATAATCAATAATAATTATATCTATAGTTACGTCTCTGCGAGAGTCGCGTATTCATTGATTCCAACGTTAAAGAGAAGACACAAAACATTTGTCTCAATCCGGTTGACAGACAGCGGAAAGTCGCGGACAAAGAATGTAACTCTTATATGAAAACTATTAATCAAATGAGAATTAAATAAAAATATTGTCAATTAAGTTAAATGTGTGCCGTATATAAGTCTAATGCTCAGTCTTGGTATACAATACCTGTTTCCTTCAATTTTTGGTTGAAAACTTAATTCACTGGACTTTTCAAATATAAATTTGACTGAAGTATTGATTTGATTGATAGCGTAGTTCATGTCCTCCAGCATTGATAACTCTTCAGCGTAGCAACTGAGGAGTGCCTCGTGTTGCGATAATACAGTTCTCGTTTGAATCACTCTTTGCATAAATGAATGGCAATTAAGTTTAGAGAGAGTGCCGATTATAAGAGCCGTCAGCGCTTCAGTGAATATCATATCTCGCCGAAGACGTAAGCGGTAGAAGTGTTCAATGAGTTCCCGATCTAACTTAAGAGCACAACTCGCATAACAAATACTCGATGTCTTAAACAGAGAGTCGATTGCATTCTTCAGTTTCTTTTCACTTGCATTCAAATCATTTCGCGAAAGATTTAACTTATTGTTCGAGAGTTTACTATTAATACTAATAAGCGATGCCTTTATATTCAAATGAATCAAATCAATTGGTTCTAACTCTTGCTGTTCATCGCTTGGGAGAGATCGATGTCTCTTCAAATCTTTGACATCAAAATGTGTTGTCTTCCGCGTCTCTTCCAAAGACACTGTTCTCTCAAACGAAGAGCTCATAAAATTAGTGTCCACTAAGCTATTGATGGATTCGTTTCCGCGAACAGATTCACAGAAAGAGAGCGATTCCTCCACTTGTTTTGAGTTCAGAATAGAAGCGATTTCTTTGCAGAGTTCGTCCACTTTATTAAAGTTCTCCAAACTAAGCTATTGATGGATTCGTTTCCGCGAACAGATTCACAGAAAGAGAGCGATTCCTCCACTTGTTTTGAGTTCAGAATAGAAGCGATTTCTTTGCAGAGTTCGTCCACTTTATTAAAGTTCTCCAAAAGTGGCTGAATATCAACCATTTGGTCGTCAATGCAATTAATCATTGCTTTCAAATCGGAATAAATTCTGTCTCGAAGTGAACTAATTTTAAAGAAATTCTTCATTGAATTCCAAGTCTTAGATAATGACATATTATTTGTCGTGCTCTTGGAATCAAACACTTCTTTCATTCCTCCGCTTCCAAAGCCTAAGTAATGGCAACAATAGGCGCCGACAGTGAATATATCGCGACTCTTGCGCCGAACGGAATCGGATTCAGAGACCAGACATCTCTGCAAATGAAAGTTCAATGGAATGAACTGAAGGAATAAATCGCTTTTAGCTGTCGAGGGTCTGAAGTGGTGTTGTGTCTGATAGAGACTGATCTCATTCAGTGATTCTGTCAATACGTTCACTAATCTGAGGTGACATTCAAGAGCTCGCATTTGGTTGCGTTGAAACTCAGTCTTGACTTCTCCGATGGAATACGTGATGCAATTCATTAACTTCTTCTCGTCGTTCATAAAGATATTCCTAAAGTTTGTACAAAACATTATGAATACTATTTAACACTATTTAAAAAATGAACACTATTTTCAACTCACATTAAAGTCTGCGGCAAAACCAATGACAGCTCCGATTCCGACATAAACTCATCGATAAATGCAATTGTCTTTTGTTTAGGAATTATGAATTGAAATGATTTGCAAATTGTATTTGTGAATAGATTTGTATTCAAAATGTGCTCAAAATTAGACATCTTATCAAACGAATGTAGAATTGAAAGGTTTGGCAAAGAATTGGTGGCAATTATGGATTTGCTTAGACCTCTCAATAAACATAAGTTTATTAATATAAATCTCAGTTTGTTAACTAGGTTTGATAGTTTTCTGAATTGAAATGCATTTGAGACAAGTGTTAATTGACAACTTACTGAATCTGAATACCGATTTTGACCAATCGATTGCTTATTGACTAATGACTTCAAATCAATCCTCTGAATAGATTTGGTTTTATTGGCAAATGTGTGACATTTGAGGTGAGACTGACATAAAAGGCATTTCGTATTAGTGATGGTTTCGAGAATGTGATAGAAATTGAATTTCAATTCAATTGTCGCCAATTGATGGATGGTTTGAGGAAATACTAAACTCTTCACGAATCGAGGATTTCGTGAATTAGAAATCTCTGTTTTCCCCAAATATTGCCACAACTTCTCTATTGTCTTGTAGTAGACAAAGACAATGAGTTTTGGACTAAACTTGTAGTTATTGTTAAGAATAATGTGATCACAACTGATGGACAGTAAGAGTGAAGAATGAAACCTTTTGTGGTTTATTAAGTCATAATTGGTGTCAAACGAGTCATCGGAACAAGTCTTCGTATCACTCAATTGTCTCGTCAGTGATGTCTGAAGTGATCTCAAGAACGCAAAGCTCGACAAATGAATGGTTTGAATCCATTCGTCTCTTTCGGTGTGAGAAATGGTCGCGAAATGGAAACTTCGGA
>CAJPVJ010002622.1:0-12644 GCA_905397405.1 Oppiella nova
TCCAGGTATCTTTCTATTTCTTAATTTAGTATAAATAAATATTTTATTTATTTAGCAATCCATAATGAACATATATGATCTATTAGAAAAATTAAATAAAAATTATTTTAACTTTTCCTTGTTTTATTATTAGAGTAATTATAAATAATATAAAAAGAGAAACGAGATTTTCAATGTTAAATTGAATAGAAAACTAATAAAATTAGCACATTTTCCTTAATGGTTTTATAATACGAATATTTATATATTTACCCAAATAATAATTATTAAGAATTACGGTAGAAGTAATAAATGTTTTATCCCAAAAATCAACTAAAATAATATATTTTAATAACTTCATTAATTTTTGGAAGTAATTATAAAATGCATAAGAAATAATATTATGTTGTATTATTAGATTACAAATGAAATATTAATTATATCTAAAAGAATTACATGTTTTATTGGACATACAATATTTTTAACTGAATAACAAATCAAAAAGATTTTTGTGAAATTTTAATGCATTAAAAAATTAATTATAAATAAATATTCAAACGAAATATATTTTGATAAATGATAAAACAATTAAGAGACAACAGTCTATCTATCATAATAACAGACATTTAGTGCATTAGACCATTATTTTATTATTAATAAAAATAATCTATTATTTGGTTATTATTAAAAAGGAAATAATTCTGAAATCATTAGTTCTTTAATTTCCCTTAAGTTGTGCCCAAATTATATCAACAAAATTGTACGGCAATCGACAAATGCATAAAATGGCAAAATTATTATTCACTCATTGAATTTATCCACAAAAATAATTACATTAACTTATAATTCATATGAAAATTTTGCTTTTAATGCATTCATATAAATAAATGATTTCTTGCAAAGAGTACTAACAAAGAGAGTGACAATAATAAAAAAGTCCACAAATTAACATACACTATGTCTACGAGAATTAAATTATAATAGATTCGCTACTTTCGGCTCATTTATTGACATATTGTTCAAACTCATTGTATACTTAAAGAGGTTTGTGTCACACTCATTGTAAATTAATATTTTTTATTTTATTTATAGTAAAAGTAATTTAATTGAATAAAATGCTGCGATATTTACTTATGGTAGAAATGCATGAAAAGTGACGGCATTATATAATTAAAGTATTAATTTAACGGCTCATTCACTCATTCGCATGTGAGATAAATTCTCAGCACATTTATGCACTAAACTAAGGAATGCCTGTATTTTCAATAAAAGCAATTGTTATAAAAAGCTAATTCTTGATCGCTTACCGTAAAGGAATTGCTCAACAATTGCCGTTTTTCCCACAGCACTGGAGCCCATGATTACGATTCTGTATCGATCTTTATTAACGGTATTTTGTGCCTGGCTATCCTGATCCTGATCCACCCTGATTTCAGAAGCCACTCTTAAGTGGAGCTTTGAATGTCTTCTTTGTCTGGAGAGGGGAGGAGTACTACTACTGAAGCATCCGAGCCCTGTGTCCAGCATCGCCTCATGACTTTGTGGACTTAATAGCACTCGAGAAGAGGCCGCTGTATTCACTGTACTTAATGTCGTACTCTTCATATTGCTATTCATTTGAGTCCGTCTTTCATCCGAACCTTTCTTCGCTAACAAAGGCATTGATTTCGACGTTGTTTTCGACTTACAAAGTGATTGAATACTTATTTGCTATTTTATTTCATCACTACTATATTGATATAAATGCCTCCAACGCTACTAATCATCCATTGATCTGTTAAACGCCTTTAAATAGAAAACAATATTCTTGTTATTACAGTATACTCTAATATAAGCACTCATATAATATAAAAGCAATTAGCAATTAGTATTGAATAGATCAATGTGTTTTTTATGTAACAAGATTTTATGTTACGCTCACTTTATTAAAATTATCACTTAGGTTAAATAAATTGTGAAACTTAATTTATTTAAGTAAGAATATAAAATATTTAATATAACACAACAAAATATTATTGGTAATATAATTAAAAATGATTAAAATAATTAGTACAGTAAATACAATGTAATTGAGTTTAATTTTCTAGATAACATTTTAAGAAAAATTTTAACAAAAAAATAAAATTAAGTAAAAAATTATAAAATGTCTAATTTAAGAGAATTAAGAATATAAATAGAAAGACTTATTTGATCTCTCTCTCTCTCTCTCTCTCTCTCTCTCTCTGACTTATTTTATCTCTCTCTCTCCCTCTCTCTCTCTCTCTCTCTCTCCCTATTTGTCTTAAGGTATTAAAGAAAAGAGTAAATCAATTGTATCGAGAGATCACTTGAGTTCTCCTTTCCACTCAATTCTTAATTCTATTGATTACAAAATTTCTTTTATTTCCACAAAACTAACGGTGCATTTGAAGCGATCGTATCGAACAGTCATTATATAAATACTCTATAAATCCATTTCGTTTCAGGGATTTCAACTCAAAAATATATTTTCATTATAAATAATAAATAAAAAAGATTTCCATAACTCAACTCATACTCTATTGAAATGTATGCCTTATATAAATAAAGTTAAAAAATCAATTTATGAATCAATAAACAAAATATCCATATAACCATTTGATTGGATTATTTGGTATTCATTTTATAAAGGTAATCCTGGGACAATATAAGTGCAATCAATTGAAGCAAGTTTTGAAATAAAAAATACATTTATTGAATGAGTGATACACTGACTGTATAGAATTTAATAATTTTAATATAATAACTTTTTCTTTTTATCAACTCTCTATAGAAAAGATTGTGTTATATTTATTACTACAGGGGAAATGTTCACAAATTTAATGTAATTTCTATTTTATTTATTCAATAAAATTAATAATAAAATACTTTTTTGTAAACAAATACACCTAGAAAATAAATAGCAAAAACAAAATAAAATTTCCCAACAAACACTTTGCAATATTTTACTAATATTATAATTTAATGAGTAATTTTAAGCGAATAATAAATAATTTATAGAAAATATATGCAAATAATAAATAATTTAATTTAAAAAACTAAATATTTGATATATTTGAGTAATGCCAACAAAATAATAAATGTAACTTACCAAAAAACTTAATTATGAACTCACATTTTAGTTAAATTGACGATAAAATAAAAACTTTTTATCTCAAAGTTTTATACAAAAATATAAAGAAGCTTTAAAAAGATAATTGTTTAGCAGTCAAGTAATGAATGGATAGAAAGTAAGAAATAATTAAACGAAGAATTTGTTTCTACAAAAGGATGAAGAATGTCTCAAATTAGTTGATCCACTAGTCAGCAGTGGTACTCAATGCGCATTTACTGCATTTTGCTCACAATTGAGCGCTAAGTATTGTGTAAAATATAAAAATTTCAGGTAAAGAGTAGCAAGACATTACGATTTGGTATGAATTGAATTGTAGTGATCCCTGTATTCTATATACTTTGCGTGCATTTCATAAATAAGTGAATGGCAAGAATTTCTAAGAATGAGTTCAATATGAATTATATGTAAAAAGCGTTTAATACTTACAATTGAATTGCGATATAATAATAATAATGTATGAACTGTGGTATGATATCAACAGTTTCTGACAAACATATTAAACAAATGCATCGAAAGAGTGGCAGAGAATAGACTGTTAGGGCCGACGCACTGGTGTCCTCCTCCAAGACATTGGTTACATAAAACTCAATGTCTGTTCACTATATCCTACATAAACTGACGTCATTTCGACAAACAGCTCAATATTTTTGATGTAGTCTTTCAAAAGACTCTTTGCATTCAAATCATAATATCTGTCAACCCATTGAGTGTCAAATCCATGCCTTATTAACTTACTCCGTATATACGCTAATTGAAGCTAAACTAATATATTCAATAGAATATGCAATTCTTATGCAGTAATTGATAACTGTATTTAGTAAATATACGAAAATCATAAATATATTTAATGTCAAAAATATCAAACGTTGAGTGAATAAGAGTCTTAGCCTACAATCGCATCTCACCTTTCAATGCCTTTTTAATACAAACTCTCATTTAAATTCTTTTTCAAACTCAACATCATTTATATTTACATAAAAAGTTACTTTTATAGGGATTCCTATTAACGTATAAAGCATTCATTATTTTCTATTCCTCATGTCTGATAAATAATAGCTAACATAAAACTTTTGCTTTAACTAATCATTTATAATTCAACATATATTTTTATCTTAAAAATTTAAATAAAGGGGTAAATGATATGCTGTAGAGGAATGTATAATACTTTTTGCTTTTGATAACCAAATCTATTTCAGAGGCACATTTCCCCGGAGGCTAATCTGTATTACATATGATTTCTTTAGTTGAGATAAAATATAAATTTTTATTATTTTTGTCATATCATAACAAAATAAACAAAATTTAAAGCATTCTTTAGTCCTGTTTTGCATGAATCCTATAATTTATAATTAAATTGTTTCTATAAAACAGAAAAATATAATTAAATTACAAATAGAATATAATATTAACAGATATGACTGAATATTCTTATATTTTCAACAAATATTCAGAATATTCTTATACTTTCAACAAATATTCAGAATATTCTTATACTTTCAACAAATATTCAGAATATTCCAAATATTTAGAATATTTCACAGTTTATTAACGCTTTTGGAAATTTTAATATTTCTATTTCTTTATGGAATATAATTCATGTCGTAAAGATTTCAAAAGTGACACTAAATAAAACCCTAAACCATTAAAGTGATTTGAAATTCAATTGTATTTTTAGAAAATCTCTTTTCAATAAATAAATAAAACTATAACTTTATATAAACTATATATTTATAAAACGTGCTAACTTTTTTTTTGTTAAACGCTCAACTCATTTATGATTTATGAGATATTTATTAAAGTGCATAAAAATACAGTAGATATTTGGTTTGAAATATTAATCAAAAGAAAAATACTATCCATATAAAGTAATTGTACCTGTATACATACATGTCACTTTTTAATACTGTATTCATACATGCAATTACTATGGTAGTAACTTTATTATTAATAAAGGTAGAAACTAAACAAACTCAAATTAAACAGTATATACTAGCAACTTAAGGATCAGGTAGTTTAGGGAAATTACCTTTTTTAACTTATTTTTTACTAAATTTTATTTTTGAAATAACATTGTGTCTATCAGACAGAAATATCCCATAAAGCAATTTTAAAACTATTGCCCATATATTATATTAATAAAGGGTCAATATTTTAATCATTGACAATTCATTATATTAATTTTAAAGGGGCAATAAATGAATTAATTTTCAGTGAATTATATATGAATTATTCTGTCTAGGGTTTACCTGCTTAGAGTTTTTTACTCATTTTGCTACCTGAAACTGAGGTTTCTAGTATATACTCTACTGTATTACTGTATAATACAGTATAATGAAAGAATATTCCAGAGAAAAAATGTAGAATTTATATATAAAGTATCTACACTTTACACGGTGTAAATCCAATATCTGAGAAAATAATGTATTGAAAATACATTATGGGCTGATTTTTCTAAAATGACCCCAATCATTAAGGGTAGTTTTAAGTAATCGATATTGATTCTACTATCAATAAGTACCATACCTCTCCTGCAAAATATATCGACCATTAAATCAACTAATACTTTAGCATGGGTAGTATTAAATTTATATATAATTTTATAATTATCTAGTCATGTGCTCAACTTATGTGCAGATATCAGACATTTTATAACTTGTGTTTAATGAGTGGAATAGTGTTCTATAATTTAACATATACCATGACCAATTTAGTTGTTTGGTTATTGGTTGTAGATTTTTTTCAAAAAGTTATATTGTGAAAAATTACAAAAATATAGCATATGAAATTTTCCTATATAACTTCACCAAGGCTATAGAATTTTTATATCATAGTTACTAAAATTAAAGTCTGAAATGTGCTTGTTCATTTCCACTTTAGTTGACTATATTACCTTTATTAAGATAAATTTGACAAGTTTATAAAAATTATGAAGTTAAAACTTAGAAACAATCAAAAAACTTAAAATACCCTTTTCTCTTTGATCACTAAGAAGTCATCTTGATCAGTTATTATACAATATTTAATAGGCTTTCATTTCCACTACTAATTATTTTTCTATCATTACTAGAATTATTTAAAATTGGAATTAAAAACAGAGATTGAAACTTGTTCAGATATTGGGTGTACACTATGTATATATATATATAAATTGGATAAAATTCTTATATAAAATTTAAGAATAGAGTTTCTTATTTTGAAGTTAAGTAAATGGCATTTCATATAATTTGTGCGATGAGAATACTCTATACAGTAAATACTTCTCAGTTAATTCAGCAGAAAATTATTATTTAAATACCTGAGAGGATTCAATCGATACAAAAGGGAAGACTATACAGTACTGACAGATAGTATAGTAATAGTTTCTAAAGAGAATGTTTACAGCAATTCTAACGCTAATAAAATGACATTTTTGTCAAATAAATTCAATTCTTAGACATTAATATGAAATTCATGTAAATAGAAAGTAATTTCACAATACAAACTGTTGTTTATCTATATATAAAATCTAGAAAATATGCCTTTTGCACTAAATTAGTATTTTGAGAACTTTACAAAATAATTTATTAATTTTAAAATAATTAACAAAAGAATATTTGAATTTTTATTTTCAAAACTAATTTATGTATGAAAGTGAAAGATAATAAAATTCAGAAAAATATATATTTACTAAATATAATACTATATATACTAAATATATATTATTTAGTAAAAATAATTAAATAAAATAATATTAAATCATTAATAATAATAAATAATTAAGTTTATCATATAGATATTTGAATATATCAATTAAAATTTTACAAATGAATTATAAACTTTCATAAGGTTCATATATAATTTATATAACTCACAATACTCTTTATTTGTTAATGAATTTGGTTTGCTAATGTAAGTTGGTTTAATTATTTGTTTGCTAAACTAATTAAGAAAATATCATGCAATTAATCTTCTAAATATTGCTAATTTATTCTAAATGGCAAACACAGTATACTTTCGGTAATGAATTTAAATATTAATTTAAATAAGTGTTTGTATTTTAAGTTGTTTATATGACTATAGGTGGCAACCATTGCCGTACTATGAAAATTTCTATATGTACAAATTCAATTGAAATTTTTTTAACAAATTAATTCTATAATATAATTAAAAAGGTTATATAAATAATTTCAAAAGTTTACTGAAGAAGTTTACTATGGTATCAATTTACTTGATGTCTATTTTTATTGTATATTGTACAGTGTACACAGAACTTGGTATATTTTAAAACATACCAGCTTTTTGTATTAGACAACTTTTATATTACACGGTAGAATAGTATAAACTAAAAAGCTTGAAAGTTGAATTATCCAATTTTGAGAAATTGAGCAGGACACAAATGGCATAGACTACGCACGTTGAGAGTGAGGAGGTCATACCAATATCGTATGTCATCATGTTAAATTCCTATATATGATGGGCGCGTAAGAGGGTTAGTTTCTGCTTACGTACTTTGTGAATGCCGCCTAATGTGCTTACTTGTTAAAGATATTAGGTCTGAGTATGAATGCTATTGAGAAGGTATGATAATTGTAATTCTCCATAAATATATCTAGGTATCTAGGAATTTTAGAAAACAAACCATTCATATTTTATTTTAAACCAAATATCAATTTATATAATATTTGTGTCCACTCGACCTCATTCACACATATGTGAGTTCATTAGTAGATGTAAACTCTTTGAAACAAATAAATATGGATTTTTTCAAAAATATAAGTTATATTACATAACCAATTGATCAGTACTATGAGTGCTAAGTGTACAATGAAAGTGAGACTTAATTAGTGAAATATCTATTTAAGGGATTACAAGTGATTACTAGATTCGAGATTTGTGATCATGTACTGTACTTTTAATAGGTTATCCATCCCTTCAATACTCAATTATTTGTATTCAATACTGAAGAGCAGTCTTTTGAAAGTGTGTCCCAAATACACAACTTTTATACAATATATGAACACATCTTAAGAAGTGGGGTCTTATCCACAATCAGAATCAGTGTTGAGATTGTGGTGACAGCTATTGATGTTATTTACAAAATATCAACAATTTGTTATACGTATTGAGATTAAAACTAAATGAATATCTCATATTGTTTTATATTAAAAAGAAGATAAGATTTAAATATTTTTAGATTTTATTCAAATAACAAAAAATAATTTATTTTAAATTTATTATATTAGATATTGAATATTATATAATATAAATTTAGAAGCAATTTTTGTTAAAATTTTTATAAAATAATATTTTTCAAATTAAAGAAGTGCACAATATTGTCTAAATAGCATATTATAGTTACAACAAATTTATTAAAATAAAAACCAAACGGATTACTACATAATAATCAACACATAATGATATTTATTAAGAAACCTTCACTTATTAGACTATAATTTGTATGAATATTATTGAAAATTTTGTGCAAAACGAAGGAAATTCTAAAAATAAATTCAAATTCTTTGAGATATTTATAGATATGAAAGCTCTGCGCAAATAAAGAGTCAAATATTACATTAAATGTTAACATTTGTTAAATAAAATATTTAAATAATTTATTTAAATCGTTGTTAATAATGACGAGTAGTTCCCCGACATCGTCATCGAAAGTACTGAAGAGGAAGAAGTCTTCGTTGAGTGAAATCAAAATTACAATTCTTGGCGACAGAAATGTGGGCAAAAGTGGTCTGTTTTGTATTGATTATGATTAAGTGATTAAAATATGGGTTAAGTTTAAACTATATTTGTCTACTTAATTGACAGCAATTGTGGTGCGATTCCTGACCCGTCGTTATATCATGGAATACGAGCACAATATAGACAACAGATATAAATATGAGATAATCATTGACAGCGAACCCATTATTTTCGATATACTGGACGCGTCCTCCACATCCACTCTTTGCATCAATAATGTGGACATATCTTCGCATTCGTGTGACCTCTTGTTACTCATGTACTCCATTACAGACCGTCAGAGTTTCATTTACGCCAAGAATCTACTCAAACATATCGTCCAAATGAAGGGTAAGTTTCATTGAATGATAAACCAATGAATGATGCGATCATGTAATCGCTTAAACGTATGTCAAAACGTGTGGTCAATGTGAAGGGAGCACCGGTACGCAGATTCCGTTGATAGCAATAGTGGGCAATAAGAGTGATTTGGTTCACTTAAGGTGAGGCAGTGATCGTTGATTTGAAGTTCATATGAATTGGTGTTTGTTTTGTACATAAAAGACAAGTGTCTGTAGAGGAGGGCGAGATATTGGTGACCGAATACAGTGAGATAACGGCCCTCTATTACGGCGAAATCAGTGTCGCCGACCAACTCGTCCACCAGCTCTTCATAGATCTCTATCGTTGGGTTAAGAAGAATAAAGTGATTCCCAAATCACTCACTCCTTCCCTATTAGACAGAGTTGTCATTGGAATCAAAGGCTCGACTAGTAATGGATCAGTCATTGGATAGAATCCAACAAATTATTTGTTATTCATTCAAATTATATTAATATTAATATTCTATTATATTATTTAACTTTTTAATATATCAAATATATATTTCTGTTTATTGTTTAATTATTGTTTAAAATTTTAAATAAAGTTTATTAAAGTTGATATAATAGTTTATAATTTATTTGTTAAATTTTCTTATATGTAGCCATAAGATGATTGGCATACACAATGTCCTATTATATTAAATAAATATCAATTGTTGTTTTAAAGTTATATTTTAGTTTTTATAGTTTCACAATTACTGTAGTTCATTTTAAATATGCAATTTTAGTAAATACAACATTGAAATTACAGTACAGTATTATGATAAAAATAAATAAAATATACGGTATTTATTATATTAAAATTCATTGTTAATATTATAATCAAACTTTTACAAAGTATTCAGTAATAAAACATAAGATGAGCTTTTATTTTGTGCTAAAATATGAATTTTAAATTTTATGTAAATAAAGGTATTATATATAATTTTATAGTAAATGTGAAGTATTAGTTATTTAACATAATTTTCAAATGAATTTTTTCATACAATTGAGTGTAAATTTGATTTCCTTTAAGGGTTTTGATTAAAACTATCGATGAATTTATTGTTGAAAATATTGTATAATTTTTTTGACAACACATTAATGGCTATAGTTTTATAAGTATCTAACATATAATGAGTGATAACTAATAATTCAAAACGTGATAAATAAAATGATTTTATGAATGTCTGAGTAAATCAAAACTGCAATTACAATGTGGTTCGTGAATTGTTAACAAAACTATATTTTCCAATAAAACAAAAAGTATAGCAAAAAAAGCAGTTGAGTCCTTGGCTTAAATGGTAAAAGCAATGCATAGATTGCAAAGTTAATTAAATAAAACTCTATTATCAGCTATTATCTAGCATTATATATCCTATATTATCTACCTGTGCGTTCTCGCACTCGCCTCCAGGAGTTCGTGTCGTTTATAGTGACCAGTGTTCACACTATTCCCACTTTATATCCGCCGCTCGTATCCATTAACAGCGATATAACAGTAATCCTTGAGAGTAGGTATGTGTGAAAAAATCATATAATGACTACTCTTTGATATTTAATACTGAGATTTTTTATAGAAATAAAACCATACCTTAAAGGTATTATAATTGCTATTAACTATTCATTCATGATTTGCAAACTATTCATTATTTATATATCAACTCATTGACCCTCACCCCTCATGCAAATTGCCCTCATATCGGACTCATACATAACACCAATACATCATTGTATCACTCGTTTCCCAACACTATATTATTATTATATTAGAAAATACTTATAAATTATTGTCTATAGAGTATGGATGGGCTNAGTTAATTCAGCAGAAAATTATTATTTAAATACCTGAGAGGATTCAATCGATACAAAAGGGAAGACTATACAGTACTGACAGATAGTATAGTAATAGTTTCTAAAGAGAATGTTTACAGCAATTCTAGCGCTAATAAAATGACATTTTTGTCAAATAAATTCAATTCTTAGACATCAATAATGAAATTCATGTAAATACTGTAGAAGGTAATTTCACAATACAACTGTTGTTTATCTATATATAAAATCTAGAAAATATGCCTTTTGCACTAAATTAGTATTTTCAGAACTTTACGAAATAATTTATTAATTTTCAAACAAAAGAATATTTGAATTTTTATTTTTAAAACTAATTTATGTATGAAAGTGAAAGATAATAAAATTGAGAAAAATATATATTTACTAAATATAATACTATATATACTAAATATATATTATTTAGTAAAAATATTTAAATTAAATAATATTAAATCATTAATAATAATAAATAATTAAGTTTATCATGTAGATATTTTAATATATGAATTAAAATTTTACAAATAAATTCTAAACTTTCATAAGGTTCATATATAATTTATATAACTCATTATTTGTTAATGAATTTGGTTTGGTAATGTAAGTTGGTTTAATTATTTGTTTGCTAAACTAATTAAGAAAATATCATGCAATTAATCTTCTAAATATTGCTAATTTATTCTAAATGGCAAACACAGTATACTTTCGGTAATGAATTAAAATATTCATTTAAATAAGTGTTTGTATTTTAAGTTGTTTATATAACTATAGGTGGCAACCATTGCCGTACTATGAACATTTCTATATGTAAAAATTCAATTGAAATTTTTTTAACAAATTAATTCTATAATATAATTAAAAAGGTTATATAAATAATTCCAAAAGTTTACTGAAGAAGTTTACTATGGTATCAATTTACTTGATGTCTATTTTTATTGTATATTATAAGTGTACACAGAACTTGGTATATTTTAAAACATACCAGCTTTTTGTATTAGACAACTTTTATATTATACGGTAGAATAGTATAAACTAAAAAGCTTGAAAGTTGAATTATCCAATTTTGAGAAATTGAGTAAGACACAAATGGCATAGACTACGCACGTTGAGAGCGAGGAGGTCATACCAATATCGTATGTCACCATGTTAAATTCCTATATATGATGGGCGTGTAAGAGGGTTAGTTTCTGCTTACGTACTTTGTGAATTCCGCCTAACGTGCTTACTTGTTAAAGATATTTGGTCTGAGTATGAATGCTATTGAGAAGGTATGATAATTGTAATTCTCCATAAATATATCTAGGAATTTTAGGAAAAAAACCATTAATATTTTATTTTAAACCAAATATAAATTTATATAATATTTGTGTCCACTCGACCTCATTCACACATATGTCAGTTCATTAGTAGATGTAAACTCTTTGAAACAAATAAAAATGGATTTTTTCAAAAATATAAGTTATATTACATAACCAATTGATCAGTACTATGAGATGAGTGATAAGTGTACAATGAAAGTGAGACTTAATTAGTGAAATATCTATTTAAGGGATTACAAGTGATTACTAGATTCGAGATTTGTGATCATGTACTGTACTTTTAATAGGTTATCCATCCCTTCAATACTC
>CAJPVJ010002623.1:0-12644 GCA_905397405.1 Oppiella nova
TTGGAGGAGAACAGTTAGCACTAGTAGTATGTGTTATGTGTGTATTGAGGAACAGGAGGAATAGGAGGAACAGCTGCATTTAATCAACCTGTTTGGATAGGTTTGCATAGATTCCTCATATATACATGTATACAGAATCTAATGTGACTTTTTTGCATATTCTGTGCCAATAATGGCAATAATGGTTTATTATAAGCACTTATTGTGCATTTTTGCACCGTTCGCTTTACATGTAAGCCTATGGAGTGCGAGTCCGGCCCCTCAAAAATCTTCTTAACACACAAACTGTTATCTCCTATTCATATATGAGATGAAATTTTTTTGGGAGCCAAACATTTAGTGCCAAATGTCATAACTTTTAAATTCATATTTATAGTGTATATTCTGGCGGACTTTTAAATATAAGTAAATACACAGTATTTTATTCAAACAGACAGAAGAGATTTTTTAGTGCAAACCGCACAAAGTTTTTCATTAGTAGTGCTAATCCTAAAAGTAATTCAATACTATGGATGAGTGTATACACACATACTCTGGAAGGTTCTGTAGCTTTTGGATCCAGTATTTGTGTTATTAGTGTGTTGTTGGAGAATAGGGTCCCTTCAGAATGAGAATGAGAACGTCCCTAAAAACTATATTTTTAGTGCCTTTTCTCTATACTCTCGACTTGTTGTGCACAGCGAATGGAATGGTATGGTATGGTATGGGCTGTTGTCGTGATAGGGAGGAGGTCCTCGAAGATAATTGTTGTAATATGTGGTCATTACTGAGCCATTTGAACGATTGGACGCAATGTATACATACTATACATACATGTATACACATACATGTATAGTTATATATGTTTTTTCTTAAATCCAAATTATAACTAAACTTTTTTTAGAAAACTTTTCAACTTTTTTAATAGTGTTGTTCGTTAGCAATGGCTTTGAATTATGCACTCATTAAAAGTTGTCTGTCCTGTCGTGACGCACGCTTTCTCATAGATATATATATATATTCACAATATATATGGTTTTCCAGACATATAGTGTACACACAATATAATGCACTTAAAGAATAAGTTCTTTGATTTTTCTGTGTTTTTGTTTAAGGGATCAATTCGTAGACATAGATCTGATTCGCGATTACTATTATATGCGCTAAACTTTAAGTTAACTTTAGTTTTCTGTCTCTTTATCTCTGGCAATATATAACTACAGAATAACATTATATATATAATCGCGAGTAGTATTGGCTCTAATTTGGTGTAGCGATCGATTTGAACAATCGTTTGCTATGTGCTCTCTATTTGTTATGTTTTTCAGCCATTACTTTGTGTGCCTCTCATCAGNAGTTGTGATTTTGTCCGGAATTCAACTCTTTCTGGTTCTGTCGGCTCTGTATCAACGACTTGAGCCTATTGTTCATAATCTGATGCCTATTCACGTGAGTATTATCTGTCGGCGCGCTATTCACGCCGTTCTGAGCGCCTCCATTCTCGGGGCTATGGCGCGGACCCCTATTCACGTCACCCACCAGTCCGTGTCCGTTGAACGGGCCGTTCATGGGCTGAGCGTTCATATGAAAGTTGGCGAACGGCTGACCGCCGGACCCCTCGTAGACCTGATTGATACCCGAAGAGAAGGCCGAGTATTCCGGATAAGAGGCCTGGTATTCAAATGTAATTAAATTAAGATGAATTAGTTTTTGAGTCAATTCTGTAGTGTATGTGCTCTCAGTGTGCCTAATGGTTGCGCCGACAAATGAGTCATGACATACAAGTGCTGCTAAACTAGGGATGTATTGATTTAAGGCTGACATAACTAAAGCTCAATATATTTCACATGAGATTCAAATTTATTGATTCCCTTTGCATGCATTCATTGATTCATTTTCATTGAATACATGTATTGAGAGATTAAGACAAGTATTTTAGAGTGAAATAAGAATTTTCTTATTTAAGGTATTATTGATAGCCTTAATGCCCTTCGCTATGACTAAAAGTCTCGTATATATTATAGTTTTGATAATTCTTCGGATTCATTGGCACTGATTCCCAGGTGACCGGCTAATGGTGTGCCAGTACAGCATCGGCACTAACACTGCCAGTGCTCTGTAGTAGTAGCGACGATGTCTAAGCCATACAATTGATTTCTATTGAAAGGCACTCATACTTAGGAAAGGCTGACAATAGAAAATCGAGAACAAAAGCAAAAGCCATTTCTCTGCATAAGAAATGTTTGAGTTTATAAGCATATCCGAGGCTAAGACAAGCTGTGCTACTGTTAGAGAGGCACTGGTTGTGTGTAATACTGTTTCCCAGGACCTAAACTTCTGCCAATACTACACAAGCCAACGATCCCATACATCCATACATATCCGAGAGAGTGGAAAGAGAGCTCTTTTTATTCATTTTCCATTACTTTGTTATGTATTTACATCTCTCTCGCTCTCTCTCTCTCTCTCTCTCTCTCTCTCTCTGGCATTAATGCTTTGCATATAACATATCGGAGCGCACCGTCTGTTCTCCTTTTCTTCATATTTGGCTGCTATTGTCCGACAGGTCATCACATTTCCTATCGAAAAGGTATGGTATGGGTGCACACCTAACCTAACCATTCAATTCCGACATATGCCACCAAATCTCTAGCAGCCAATGCTCTCTCAACGACTAATTCTGTACCTTATCTTCGCTTACAATATATTCTCATTCCAGTGCCTCAACACCTGTACCACTGTTTTATTGGACAAAAACTTTCCGAAATCATAATAATAATAAGAAAACTATCGAAATCAGCCCTTCCTTTATAATTCTCATTCAAACGCCAGAACTTAATCTCAAAACTCAATTCTCGACTTAACGATCAGATAAATAAAAAACAACTGAAAAGACATTTTGAAAAATTTATTCCACTCTAAAGAATGTCTAATTTATAGCGAATATCACCGAAAAGAAAAAAACATAACTTAAAAATTCAATAAATTCTTTGTATTGAAATTTTTATTTCTCTCAGTTCTCTCGACAAATACTTTTCCCTCGGAAAAAAGTTAATGAAATGTAAAAACTATGATAAAAATTGGGTCAAACAATGAGAGCCAGAAATTTCGTGCTATTCTCTCTCTACGCGAGCAAATCATATAAAACTTAACATTAGTTTTATAATAAAAATGCAAATATCGTGCGCAAGTCCTGTACTGTCAACGGATCCGAAATGTTTTCCAAGTATTCGTCAATAATTCAATTGAAGGGATGGATGGATGGATAGATGGAAAGCAATGGCAATCATCGACAGCAGCGCTGATGAGAGGCACACAAAGTAATGGCTGAAAAACATAACAAATAGAGAGCACATAGCAAACGATTGTTCAAATCGATCGCTACACCAAATTAGAGCCAATACTACTCGCGATTATATATATAATGTTATTCTGTAGTATATATTGCCAGAGATAAAGAGACAGAAAACTAAAGTTAACTTAAAGTTTAGCGCATATAATAGTAATCGCGAATCAGATCTATGTCTACGAATTGATCCCTTAAACAAAAACACAAAAAAATCAAAGAACTTATTCTTTAAGTGCATTATATTGTGTGTACACTATATGTCTGGAAAACCATATATATTGTGAATATATATATATCTATGAGAAAGCGTGCGTCACGACAGGACAGACAACTTTTAATGAGTGCATAATTCAAAGCCATTGCTAACGAACAACACTATTAAAAAAGTTAAAAAGTTTTCTAAAAAAAGTTTAGTTATAATTTGGATTTAAGAAAAAACACATATAACTATACATGTATGTTTATACATGTATGTATAGTATGTATACATTGCGTCCAATCGTTCAAATGGCTCAGTAATGACCACATATTACAACAATTATCTTCGAGGACCTCCTCCCTATCACGACAACAGCCCATACCATACCATACCATTCCATTCGCTGTGCACAACAAGTCGAGAGTATAGAGAAAAGGCACTAAAAATATAGTTTTTAGGGACGTTCTCATTCTCATTCTGAAGGGACCCTATTCTCCAACAACACACTAATAACACAAATACTGGATCCAAAAGCTACAGAACCTTCCAGAGTATATGTGTATACACTCATCCATAGTATTGAATTACTTTTAGGATTAGCACTACTAATGAAAAACTTTGTGCGGTTTGCACTAAAAAAATCTTTTCTGTCTGTTTGAATAAAATACTGTGTATTTACTTATATTTAAAAGTCCGTCAGAATATACACTATAAATATGAATTTAAAAGTTATGACATTTGGCACTAAATGTTTGGCTCGCAAAAAAATCTCATCTCATATATGAATAGGAGATAACAGTTTGTGTGTTAAGAAGATTTTTGAGGGGCCGGACTCCATAGGCTTACATGTAAAGCGAACGGTGCAAAAGTGCACAATAAGTGCTTATAATAAACCATTATTGCCATTATTGGCACAGAATATGCAAAAAAGTCACATTAGATTCTGTATATATGTATATATGAGGAATCTATGCAAACCTATCCAAACAGGTTGATTAAATGCAGCTGTTCCTCCTATTCCTCCTGTTCCTCAATACACACATAACACATACTACTAGTGCTAACTGTTCTCCTCCAACGAACTCTAAGAGCATTGGCTCACAAACACTACAAGACATTAGGAGTTGTAGTAGAGCTCATACACAACACCACATCTGCCATCCGTTTAGACGTCAGCCTATGATTTGAGAGCAGTTTAGAGCAAAAACTATAACTTTTAAAAATCCTGTCGACTCTCCATCCAGTTGTATGTGGTGTCGATGCCTTTCCGTTTGTTATCGGATCGGCAATAGCTCTATGTTTTGTTACGCTTAGCCAACACTTAAATCGATTTTTTCACTAAACATTTGCATTTTTTCTTAGCATTAAATATATGTAAACTATTTTTTTTCATATAATATAACGCTTTTGTGTTTTTGTTGGGCATCGATAGCATCGACACACAGACCAACACATTTGGTATTCATCGACACGTCCTATCAATTTTATAAATGAATCATATTTTTCGTGAATCAATATTTCAAATACTATTACAACAAACTATAACACAATATAATCAGTAGTGGAAGAGAGAGAGAGAGAGAGAGAGAGACCATTATTTATATCTCAAAACTCCATCACAAGTAGTAGTGATTCATAAGAATTGTTAACTAAATAGAGAGTGAGTTCAGTGTTCACTGACAACAACACCACTAATAATACATAAGCCGTCAGAAGCGACGGCGACATTGAAAATCCATTTCCATTAAACAAATTGGAAAAAATTTTGCAAAAACTTTAATTTAATTTTCAAATTTAAGCCAAACTTCTCGCTTTCGGACCGAAAGGAAAATATAGGAAATGGAGTCAAAAAAAGCGAAAGTGAAAGAGTGGAAGCGTTTAAGTGATTACAGGCATATCGTTGGGGAAAAACTTCCGCAAACTTTTCGCATAATTTTTACGTCACTCTAAACGATGAAGAAGTGCCGGCACCACACCGTAACACACATCCCCTCCCTCTCTCTCTCCTTCACTCTCTCCCGTTCTCTCTCAACCCCACTAAGAGATGTGAGGGGAGAGAGTGGGAGAGAGAGCAGGAGAGATAGGGAGAGAGCAGGAGAGACGGGGAGAGAGTGGGAGAGATAGCGGTGCCGGAGAGGTGTAAGTAGAGGCTGACGACTGGAGGGGTAACTCCACTCCGCACTCGTATGCGGTATAACAGGTGACTGATAAGAACGAGTGGACACCAGAAGTAGTTTACGAGTTCAGTAGCACTTGTATGAGTTGTATGAGTATTATGTAGACACGTATATAATATACTACACCCACCGGAGCACTCAGGGCTATCATATCGCAGTCAATAGGCAGAGGAGAGATAGGGGATAGGGATGCCAATGCTTAGTACTGTACTCACCCGGGGAGCCGCCGTTCCCACATCAGTGGTATGCGTGTCGGTTGGGCCGAGATTTGTGAATGGAGATGAGATGCCGGTGCCGTTCACCATAGCGTTACGGGACTGGGCGTCCAGCGACTGGCCGTCTTTGGACAGTGATATGCCATTAGCGGCGGCTGCAGCTGCCATTTGGGCCGCCTATCGGTGCAAATCGCACAGACATTTAGTATTTTTGTTTTGTTTAATCGGCACTCAATTAATGATCAATTCATATGACTTGAGATTTGCATTCATTCATTCAATTAATAGCAATCAATACTTTTTTAAGTGCAAAGTATCTCTCAATTCATTCATTGAATTACTTTTTTCCGAGAAATATACAGATTTTAAGAGACGATTGAAACGAGAGAATAGTCGACACATTAAACAAAATTGCATTAAAATAATGTATAAAAAAATTTCACCGAAACAAAGATAAAGTTTAATGAAAAATGAAAAATAAATGCAATTTTTTGAATCACAAAAAAAAATATTCGGGGAAATTATCATTAGTTTAAATGCTTGACTAACTTTTCTCCAGTATATATACATACATAGGAATCGCATATAATATATGAAATCTAAAGCAATCAATAAATGTTTTCAAATAATGGGAGCGCGTAATGAATTGACACGTCGTTTATCAGCAAATTTCATATTGAGCTCAAACTATTGCCATAAACTACTAGTGCTCTGACTATTAGTCCGGGATTGGAATACAACATCCAAACTAGTCTCTGGTATAGAGTATATGCATAATAGCTGTGCCATACTATGTCGATGTGACTATCGATTATAACAACTGAGTCATTCAATCGGTATTTCATTTTCATTCACAATATATTCCAGTCATTCACTCATTCAATAGTCGGCTATAGATATAGATATAGTTATACCGAAAAGAGACTATTATTTATAAAAACGATGAAATAAAAGGCAAAAAAGCATAAGAACTTGTGCTTCAATTCTCGCATCTCTCTCTCTCTCTCTCTCTCTTCAACTCTCTCTCTCTCCAACTCTCTCACGAATATATGCAAAAAACGATAGAAATTGAGGCCTACAATGAATTTAGTGATGGGGTTTACTATGCATTCATACATTTCATATATGTGTACATATTTTTCGAGATATAATACACAATCCAATAGCACTGTTAAGTCACACATCATTAACGGCAGAGCGAAAGCACTGGCAGTTTAGTTCAGAAATCGCGAGCATCTGTTTAGCTCTGAAACAGTGTTTAACTCTCATTCAGACATACATTGAGATTCAAGAGCACAGCCTAACCTAACCTAACAAACCAAAGCAGATGCATATGTAGTACACGTTGAGCACTGAAACCAACACAACTGAACACCATTTACATCATATTTACGAATTTTGTTAAGATTTATATTATGCTCTCTAAACACAGTCACTACACACTACGGCCTATCTATCCATTCAAATACAATATCTAATCAACGATTCAATCCATTCATCTCAACATAAAAGCCATGTCTTTGTTATGAATGTCTGCAAAGACTGAAGTCATTCATTGAATTGATTCTTACAAATAATAGCCAAATATTCTTGCGTTTAGAGCCAAAAGAGCTAACATTTTATATAATTTTCAAATACACTCATAAATAAATCAAATCTGCGTTTAGTTGTTATGAGAAGAAGTAAATCGATTTCTCTCTCAAATATATGGCTTATATGTTATGTAAAAAAGAAAGGCAGCGATTGTTTCGCATAAAAATTCTCATCATTTCTAATGGATTTTAAAATTCATTTTCTAAACGAGAGAGAGAGAGAGAGAGAGAGAAAGAGAGAGAGAGAGAGAGACCCACAACGAGAATGCAAAGAAAAAACTCCACAAAAAATCCGATTAAATAAATGAAAATAAATTAAAAACTTTTTCTAAAGAGCACAGAATTTAGTCAATAAAAAAATTCTTGAAATGAATAAAAAAGACGTTTTATTATTCGAGAGCAAAATGTTTGCTTTGAATCATTGGTTTAAAATTTTAATGTTCATTATATTATTTGGTAAAAAACGTACGATTGAGTGCATACACGCTGTGTTTACTTGCGCTCAGGGATGAGAGAGAGAGAGAGAGAGATGCAGAGAGAGAGAGAGAGAGAGAGAGAGAGATGCAGAGAGAGAGAGAGTGAGAGAGATGCAATGAGAGTGATGGAGAGAGGTGAGTTTGAAAAAAGTAAACACAATGTATGCCAATATATATGTTCGCTAATAATATTAGAGATGAATAGTCGGCACAAATAATTTTCTTGTGAGCGCACAGTTAGCTCTCGCGCGTGACGTCAGTGGCCGCTAATCTGTGACTCATAGGCAGACTTTCCGATGGACTGGTATTGTATTATAAAGTTGTGATATTTGTTAAGTGATCGCATCATTTGGGAATCAAAATCGACTCAATACTATGTATATATGCTATTCTGTGCACTATTTTTCATTTTCATACAACACTAACACAACGCTATTGTATTGAAACACAGGCTATAAGTTAATAATAAATAAGAGAGTAATGCGAAGAACAGCTTTCAATATAAATGATGACTGAAATTACTGACAAAAAACTAATAAATTATAATTAGAAGTGAAATCAAATTCTGTTATCATTAATGACTCAAAAACAGTCATTTGCTTTGCATTCACAAAAACATCTCTCTCTCTCTCTCTCTCACAAAAACATCTCTCTCTCTCTCTCTCTAATATATTAAACATTTTCTTGTCTTAATGTAATACATTTGATTAAATGCTTTATAAGTCATGGATAGCCCCCAAACAGACTGTAAGAAATGTGATGTTTGTGTGAATTGTGAGCTGATATTAAAGGCATAAATCAAGTGACGTCTTCACCACCAGAACTGCTGTTCCCAATGATCTGAACAGACATTAAACGCTATTTACTATTTGCCAGAGAATAACGTCTCAAGACATCAACAGTTTGACTCTTTTTCACTGATACAACACTTAAGAGTTTTATTTTTAGATATCAATTCCTCGTGTGTTTGGATCGCATCCACGCACTCGAGAGAGAGAGAGAGAGAGAGAGAGAGAGAGAGAGAGAGAGAGAGAGAGACTGCGAGAGTTTAGCAAACATTTGGATAAACTTTAAAAACGATTTGATATTTTAATATTAAGACAAAAATTTTTAATATATTAAGAATTGTCGGCAAAAATGATAAAAACATTCATTAGGAAAAAATTCCAAATAATTATAGCATTTCAATGGAAAACATGAAAATCTTCTTTTCTGATCTCTACTAACGTTTAGGTAATACTTGTAATAAAACATATAAAAAGTTTATTCATTTAAAAAGATTGTCAGAAATAATAATTTAGAGCAAAACTAATGACTATTTAATTGCTTTAAAATGATATTAATTTTAAGAGAAAAATCTCATTAAAAATTCAACTAATTTTCTATGAAGAAGAGGAGGCCTCGCATTGAAAACATGTAAAACAGAAAATAAAATAAATTGATTTCAAACGGAGAAAATAAAATCTCATTTATAGATATGATTTGCAAAACAAAGACAATTACATATCGTCTGAAAAGATCGTGATTACCATCGGAGAGAGCATTGGATCGCATTTGCATTGAACTCAATGAATGAATCATTCAAATCTCAAGGTATTATATTTCTCACACAACAAAACACACACAAATGGTGTCCAAAACGGACAGACAGGTAGACATGCGGACAGACAGACGGCACACAACACTTACTTCTCTCACTTTTTCCTTTTTGGTCTTCAATTGATCGCATTTTCGCATTTTGCAGATCTGGTGCGAGCGGACACTCTTACAGGGGCCGCAATCGCCGCAGTTATCCTTTTTCAGACACCCGGGACACTCGCCGCACCGCTTCCGCTTCTTTTTGGTCACTTTCTCGCCCCCATCGCCCGCACTGGGAGTCAGCGGCTGTTGTTGTTGCTGCTGCTGCTGTTGCTGCGACTGTTGTTGCATACTCTGAGGCACCTGTATGTGATTGTTGGCCGCCTCCCAGTGCTCATTCACCGATTGTGGCACCGGGTGATGAACGGACACCACCTGTTGGGCGGTCTGCGGGTGCGGCGGAGTCTCCGAGGGTTGAGGTATGCCGGCCAGGCCTACACCGGGCGCCCTATTGGTGGTCGACGACACTGAAGGCACTTGAAAGGAGTTCTCGTGAATGGCTGCTATCCGGTGATCGTTGGTCGACGAGTCGGGTTCTGCGGCGCCCATCTTGAGTTTGAGGCCCGGGTCGGCCACCGGTGGCATTGGGTAACCGCCCGTCGGGAACGGCGACTGCATGTACGGCGAGACACCCATCGTGTTCGGGTAGAGGACTGGCGGCGGCTGGCCGTACATATTGGGCGCCGCATTGTAGGCCGACAGGGGAGGTATGGGCGGGACGGGCGTCAGTGTCTGGTACTTGTCGGACGATGGGTTGAGTAGCCTATCGATGGCATAGTTATCACCGAAGTGTTGAGCAGAAGGAGATCGATCCGAACGGCTGAGCGTATCGGGTGTTGTGCGTTGAGGTGGGGGTGCATGAGGTGGCGGTGGTGTGGGGTGTGGCGGGTGTTGTGGATGCGGTGGTGCCTTAAACATTGGCTATACGGGCGAAGTGGACAGACATGTAGTAAACATTGGCATCGATAGATAGGACAGTGTTATGAGGTCTCAGGAAAATCAGTGCAAACTTTGCTTAATATACACAAGAATGCAGTCAATTGTGTGGACGTCCAGCAAATCAATGGGAAATACAATACATTGAAAAGACAAACGATAGACGCGAATGGCTTTCTTTGTGCACCAAATAATAGTGAATCAAATGTTGTGCTCAACATATTTGGAGACATTTGAGGCCAAAAAGTAACCCGTATTTTGTTTGGCCATATGTTGTGCTGTATTTGCTCTCAAAAAGTCTACTATCAATTGTATGCACTCTTACAGTGCGAGAGTACATAGAAATCAATGCACACAGAAATTTGAGATCATTTCTCGTGTTTTATTATTCGCGCAAAAACGCTATATTCAGTGCACAACACAAATTGATGTCAAAAATAATTTTTGACTCAAAACTTCATTTTCAAATTCAATTCACTCGTGTATTGTATTGAATTATGCTTTCGTATTGTATTTGCCATTCATTTTGCGCGACTAATAATTAATATAAAAAAACTGAAAACTCGTGAGTGAATCAGTGATCGACACTACAGTATCGGTGAATAAAAAAATCATAAAAATTCTTAGCTTTTAAACAACAAATTCTTGTCTCACGACTACTAAACTGAGGGATCAATTAATTGTGGAATTTTGAGGGGCGTGTCGTTTGCTGTATAATTATTATGGCTATACATAGGGCAAGGGTTTTTCGGTAGGTGGGCGCGGCCTGTAACTTGCTTGCTAACATTGTGAGAGCACATTATCCCTGGTAACTGACTATAACACACTGCATATCGTTATGTGTATGACTTCTTTGTTGTTGAAAAGTTTTTGTTAAGTTTTTGTTAAGTTTTAGTCAAGAAATGAGAGGACCAGTGGATGTCATTATTCGTACACACTGTAGTAGACTGAGTGACCCAGTTCCATTAGCTCCATTTACCTTCATTCATTGAGGACATCCATTATAGCCAATCAAACGTATCAAATATAAGTTGTATTGCAAACACATTATATTTAATACTCGCTATAAGACTAATATAATATCCTATTTGCAGATATTATTGAATACACACTTCGAGTCCAACACACATGACATGACATGACATACATTTATAGTCCACATATCAGAGAGAGAGAGAGAGAGAGAGAGAGAGAGTAAAATGTGATCATCTCTTCCCCCCTCCCCTCCCAATCAATTACCCCAACATCTATACCCCCAACAGATATCGACAGCTATTTTGCCGCAATTCCTTATGTAATACACTCTCGATGTTTAATATTAACTAATTTTTGTTTTGTTTAATTCACATTTACGTAAATAAAGTGTATATAAGTCTAAGAAAATCATTTGAATATAACTTAAAAACTTATTTATTTGTATTAATAAGTGATTCACTGATTCACTGCTTATTCCTAAACACAGACTACAAACACAACTTTGATTCAACACAACTGTCTGTATTAATCCGATTCTTAAAGCATACGATTAGCACATGTTGTGTATATAAATACATTGTATTCACAAATAGTGTATTAATTCTCTGAAGACTACTAATCAGTACAAGATTTTTAGCCATCATTTGCCAGACATTCAGTGGTCTGGACATGACATTAATTGACAAATATTTGGTATAATGAATGCCATGTTTTAGGGCCAATATATCACAAAAATGGTGGTTCGCCTGCGATAAGTGAGTGTGGCTTTGGGAACATGTCTTCACTGGTCATCACCTGAGTTGGTCACCAAACACAACAAGCCATCAAACAAGTGAAACACATGTTTATATCAAACATTACGTTTCATTCAGTGTTACGGAAGACAACACTGACTCCGAGTGAAGACATGGATCGCCAGAGAGGGAGAGAGTGGGAGACATTGGGAGAGAGGGATGGGATGTGGAGTGAAGTCCAACTCAATTGTGTGAGAGAGTGAAGTGTAGGGCACAGGGAGTATGTAGTATAGTGTGGCAGTGGATGAATGCCCTCAACCCTATTCACTCCCTATAGATATGACTCTCATTCATATATAGCGGGAGAGAGAGAG
>CAJPVJ010002624.1:0-12643 GCA_905397405.1 Oppiella nova
CAAACAGTTATCCATTGATTGATTGCGAAATTGTTTTAATGTTTGAATTTCTTTCGCATAAATTGTTTTGTAATTATATTTTGAGTCTATTTTTGTGTCAAAATGCATACAAATTCTCATTAAATTTCTAAAATAAAATAATTAATTATTAAAAATTTGTTTTTTTTTGATTAATAGTCTAATTATTAAAGTTATAATTTAGGCTTAACATTTAAAACAGTATTAATTTTCAATGAGTATTGCAGTGCTGAATTTAGTTGTAAATCACCCGGGTGAGGTATTATTTTATGACGACATTTTAAAATATAATACCAGCATAAATATTACAAATAAAATAAAAAATTATAATGAAAAATATTTTCAAAATCAACACTAACTTCATATCCACGAAAACTGTTTATACTTTTAATGTCATTTGAATATAATTATTATAAAATATTGTTTTACTATTTCATGCAAAATAGTAGTTAATAAAATTTATTTCATTATAAATATACACTATCCTAAAATAATCTTGATGATTAATTGAATTTGTGTTTATGCATGAATTATTTTCACAATTAAAGATACAGTATATATAATATTATATTTCTAAAATACTCAGTTTATACAAGTATTATAATAATCGTAACAAATGACCACCATGAACAAATTAATACCAGTGCTATTAATTTGTGGAGCTTGCTGATGATTTATTATCGTGATAAACTCAATCATAAGATTTATGATCCCAATAATCGTGATAAACATATTCACGCCAGACTCACACGACCAGGGTTATATAACACTCAGCAATTGGTTAACATGGTATCCCTTTTCACAGTAATCGCGACTGAAATGAATGCGATCACAATTAGCTATTATGACCTGGATGAAAATGAAATAATGATAGTCTCGGTATATACGGGCTTATCGTTTATGGCAATGTTATTGTATTGGGCGGTGATTGTGAGTCTATTTTTGTGTCAAAATGCATACAAATTCTCATTAAATTTTTATAATAAATTAATTAATTTTTTCATATTGTATTTTTGATTAATAAGGTAATTATTATTTATTTATAACATTTAATTTTTACAGTTTTAATGTGCAATACATATTGCAATACTGAATTTATTTGTAAAAAACTAGGGTGGTATTATGCTGTAATTTTCATATATTATATAACACATACATTAATGTAATAACCTATTATAATTATTAAAATTATTGTTTTAATTATTGATATTTGTTTGCAATAAAATATTAAGTCAATATATTATATACGGTCAATAATATAAATGGATATTTTAATTTACAACTAATTTAATAATATATATTTAATAAATTAAAATTTAATGAGCATAGTAATTTTATACATATTATTTTGTTAAGTTTAGATAAATAATTGTATTAATCTCAATGTATTGTTGGTGTAGGGTATTTTTTATTAAATTTGAACTCATTGTTAGCGTAATATAGCGTTCATTAAAGTTGTGGTCATTTTGCATGCGTTGAGCCATATGTCCATTAATGGCACGTATTTTGTGTTTCAAATAATAACACAATAAATAAAAGTAAACCAAAACCCATAGACTTATGTTGAATGAATAGTAACAATACAGTGCCATATGAATAGCATTGGGTATACCGTAGCATAGGATCTTCAATAGTGAACAGTTAGCTATGATGTAAGGAAATACGCCTACTATTAGCCAAAGTATGACTGATTTATTGATAATAAAATCATTAATTTTAAATAACCGTTTAGTTGTTTTTGCCAATTTTGAAATAGTTGCTAGCTCATTCAGTTGAATATACTCTGGTGATAATGATCCAGCTAACATTTCAAATAGTGCCATAAATGTTGGTTTAACACTATTGCTATAGTTGTGCATGAACATCCATTGTGTTAGCATCCATGTAACTTCGTTTATTATCAGGGCCAAATTTAAATGCGGTTTTATTGATAACATGTATGGTATATCGCCAAATATAATAAATATAATCCTGTTGATTTTTGATGTATTTAAACAAATTATACATTTAATTATATATAGACAAAAACATAGTTAAATGACGTATGGATTGTGAATGAGCTTGGTACTTCCTTTGAATTTTGCTGTGGTCAATAGTCCGATTGAATACAATTTTGAACTGGCTGACGGGGTTTGAAAGTTAGCAGGTAGTTTATTATACATTATTATGATAGCTGCTATGATAGTAATCCAATTATGATAATTACTAATTACAAAATGCACCTTACTTAAACATCTTACAAGTATTATACATCTTATTGCATTAATGTTGTACTATTTATATAATATATATATATTATGAGAACTTGTAATATAAATAGCTTATTGTACAAGGTTAATTAATAATTGTTTAATGATACAAGTGATGATAATATTTACAATAATGTTAAAGTTGATCATAATAGTATAATTAATTAATAAGGTTAATTACTATAATTTATGATGAATATGTACATAAATATTGATATTATTTTATATAAAACATTTGTTATACAGTACCTGTATTCTTAGATAGTTAAAATTTTTATTATCAGTAATATTTGTTATCTAATAAATTGTATAAAAATAAATATTTATTTTGAATAAATATAAAAACATTTTTTAAATATTTAAAAATAATTTTATCAATAAATATATTTTCCACGAAAATCATTAGTGTACTATTTATATTATAAGTTATTTTTGATGCATAATAATATTACCTAGTTTTAATGTCAAAATAATTCAGTTTATTTTAAATAAATTCTATATTAATATTTTAAAAAAATTATAAAAATATATCAGAAAAATGGTCTTAATTTCGTAGCTTTTTCAGACAATACGAATTTGTTGTCAAGGTACATTTTATATTAAATGTTGTTTAATAATATTAATGAAAATTATATCATAATTAACAAATATGATCATAAAACAATATACCTAGGTAGATAGTATTTATTAAAATTTATAATGCTTATTTTAATATTTTTTAAATAGTTTAATTTTAAGGCAACAAAATTTTTAAATACTATTGATTGGTCTGTTAGACATAGAAAGTACCCCGTACCACTAATAAAATATATTTTAGGCTTTCAATGTATATATCTAAGTTATTGATTAGGTTTGTCTGACTTTATTGATTATTATTCAATGATTTATAATATTTCTAATATTTTTGCCTACATTTGAATATAATAATGTTTAATATACAATTTGAATTAATTGAACATTTTGTAATAATTGTCAAAACCATATAGGTCATCTAAAACTTGATATTTAAATGTCATTTATATCAATGAATTAAATGCAAATTGCAAAACCAATAGATTTATTAGCATATAATAATTATTTTTGAAATAATAGTTTACTTAATATATTCAGAAAAAAATCCATTGTTTATTAGAAAATAAGATATTTTCTAAATGAAACTATTTATTTGTTAATATAACTATATATGTACTTGCTTGTGATTAAGTACAAAATTAATAATGCAATAAATAAATTATATTCTATTATAATTAATTTTAAATAAACTAGCTAAGTAATTAAATTGTTTTAACACATACTGTATTATAATTAATATTATGTAATATGTTTTGAAACAGTAATATTAATTATTATCTGGTATCTAATTATTTATACTATGGTTTATGTGTACTTTAATTATTTAAATGCATGATATTATTTTTATAAACAGGTCAATATCTCAAATCATAAAATCTTTTGATTTCAATAATTATACTAGCTCAAATTGATTTTAAGTGCATTTCATGAACGTCTTATGAAATCCAAATCATTAGTGTATATTGAAAATAAATTATATTATATTGCTTTTATATGAAATTACCTAGTGGATATCAAGTTAATAATTTTGCATTGTGGACTTTTATGAAATATTTTTAAAATGATCTACAAAAATATATTAATTTTATTAATTATTAACTTTTATGTCAAATATATTTTGGCTAAAAATGATTGTATAATATTTAGTGAAAATAATTATAAATTCAACTTCACATCTCATGTTAAAAATGAGACAGTTACAATTCAACCCGCGTTTACAATGCCTTATGTCACCATGGACAGAGCCAATATAACAAATATTATTCATATAAAGGTATGTGGTCCATTATTGTCCCTGGTTATCGAACTTGCTAAACGTGAACGGTTTTGGTATGTTCAATAATTTGAAATTTTATTTTTGTGTAAAGTTTATATTTTTAAATAATTAAAAACTATAAATATATACTTACACATATAAAGCTAACCCTATTATCTGTTCAGGCTCCATTTTATTCGACCTGCAACTAGTGCAATGGATGCAATTGCATTGTTATCAAGTGACCCACCTGATATATTGCTATGTTCAATGGACTTTATGGCACATAAAGTATATTTGATCGATGTTGGATTAGATTATACACATACTAACCTGGTTGGATTTGATGTCAATAGTCACATAGCCTATAGAATTAACCGAGGTAGAAAGAATATGTTTGAGTATATTAAAAACATGGACAAATATATTACATTATGTATAATATTATCAGCATTAGTAGTGACATATTTACTAACATTGATTGAAGCAAGCACATTAAGGCCAATGAAGAACTTAACAAAATCGTATATTATAATGCTGTTCAATGTGATTACAACATTATTTTCACCAAACTCACCACGGCCAAACAAAACGTACAGAATTAATTTTCACTATAAATTTTTACTTATAACCTGGTTAATTGGCTCAATGGTATTATCACGGTACACATTTAATTTAATAATGGACGTAATGATTAAATCTGTGCCAGACAAATTAATAGATTCGTGGTTGGATTTATATGACCATGGTGATGTCACTATTATTGCCCAGGACTCTGATCCAATTTACGAGTTTTCAAAAGTTTCAAATTCAGAAATGGCTAAAAATTTTAATAAAAGGATTATTATATTTGCCTATGACGATTATCGAAACCCTGATTTTATTAATGGATTAATAAATGGCCTTGTTAATGGGGAAAAAGCATATATTATGAATAGAATGACATTGATATATCATTTAATGTTGTTGAATGATAGAATATTTAAGAATAAGCGTGGTCAATTTTTGAATAAGCTACATATTTCGAAAACTGGTGGCCACACACAGGCCTACATATTACCCGTTTCGAATAGGATGAGCAAGGTCATGCTTGAAAAACTCAATACATTGTATGCACCTACCGAGTATTTCAAGTATTTTTTAATTAATTATATTAAATCAAAAATTTCTTCAACCAAACCTCTCTAATAAACCAAAATATAGTTTTTACTTTTGATTAACATGTACATTTTAAAAATTAATTCAAGGTTACAGTTTTGATAAAATTAGTAATATAACATTTTTATTAATTATCTAAACAATAGGATTAAGTTTTATGTTAATTAATTACATAAAATAGCAAATAATTTATATCTATTAATTACCTTGTTTATTCTTTCAGGATATCAAGAACTAGTGAATCCGGTGTATACAGCAAATGGATGTCAGATATACTTAATTTTAATGACAGTATTGGTAATAATCTATTGAACACTATGACAACAAAAAGACAATGCGAGTTTAAAGATATTCACCTGGAACAAATTGATGGCATATTTAATCTCTACATTATTTATATAATCATTTGTGGTGTAATCTTAATTGTCGAAGTTATTGTGAATAAGTATTTGCATACTAAACATGCACAATTTAAAAGATCTAATGTTTATGAATTGCTAGTTATTCCCAAAACTATGTTTATTGAATGTAGTCATAAATTATAATAAGATCAAAAATTAAGTGTTAATATATTAAAATATAGTTTTCATCAAAATTAACATCCTAATTTTGCATGATGTTTACTAATTATTATATCATTTATAATTTATTTGATAAAAATTATGCTAATATTAATTATTAATACAATGATAGGTGCATGTGAACAACTTTATAGTGAACACAAGTGAGCCCGGTAATTTATTTTTATGATGTTGTTGTAACTAAATCAACTATAGAAACAAGGTTAATTAAAAGTTGTCTAATGATTCATGTGAAAAATAATATCCCTAATAAAATCAAGGTTTAATTATTTGATAAAATGAATTAATATTTTTGTTAGCATAATCAATAAATAAGGTAATTTAACATATAATTAATTAAAGTATATACTGTATAAATATTATTTTATTTTATGTGAACATTGTTAATATGTTTATTTATGAATATTTTGAAAAGTATATATTAAATATTGTGAATAATAAAATGACATTATAAAATATATTTTAGAAATATTGTTAAATATATGTTTCAATAAAACTACTATTTATATTTATTTATAATTTATTTTTGTTGTCCATAACTTACATATATCCAAATGATAATCATTTTTAACAACTATTAAATAAATGCTTAAATAGAAAAATAATAATTATTTTTATTAATAAACTAATGATTAATTCATGAAATTATTATTAATATAATTATGCTATAAAATATAAGATATTTTATATTGATTAACAATATCACTAGTATTAGATAAAACTTATCAAACAATTTAATATATAAACATAAATTATAATAAATAACAAATTATTTAGTGGATATAAACTTGATAAATAATTATTATTTATGAAACATTGAAAAATAAGTTTCAATAGGTTAGGTTGCCTGATAACATATTATTTAAATATTTATTTCATAATTATGATACAAATTACAAAATCTATATATTTCATTAGCATAAAACATTTGACATTCATTCATTTTACAAATAATAAATATATTTCACATAAAAAATCAATTGTTTATTGGAAAATATTTTCATGACAATAACTATTTAATTGTCAATAAATTTCAACTCGGTCATTAATTCAAGGAGATAATATATATACAATTAATAATTTGTTGAATAAAAATATGATAATTATTTTTAGATTAACTAGTTAAGTGATTAAATAATTGTCTATGCCTGTATCAAAAAAAATTATGCAATTTCTTTTTGAAAGTATAGTATTTAATTAGCACTCGGTATATAATTAGCCTGGTTTATTTGTACCATTATGATTATTTTTATAAAGAAGCCAATATGCTATTAAATTATAAAACATTTCAATTCAATTATTATATTTGCTCAAATTGAATTTAAGTTCATTTTATGAACATTTTATATTTTGTAAATGATGATCGTATTTTGCAATTATATATCATTATATTATTTTTTAATGTCAATGAACCTTTTACTAAATTGCATAATTTTTATATAATATATAAGTACATAGATTAACAAATTAACTTGTATAAATTTTAAATTTATTTTTAAAATGCTCGACAAAAAGATATTAATTTTATTAATAATTAATTTAAATATTAAATACATTTTGGCAAAAAATGATTGCATTATATTCAGTGAAAATAATAATAAATTCAATTTCACGCCTGATGTTAAAAATGAGACAGTTACAATTCAGCCAGCTATGACAATGCCCTATGTCACCGGGGACACAATAAATATATCAAATATTATTCATACAAAGATATGTGGTCCATTATTGTCCCTGGTGATTGAACTTGCTAAACGTGAAAAGTTTTCGTAAGTTTAATATATTAAGTTTATATTAAGTTAATTTAAGTATAATATAGAGTTAACTATTGAATTATACTTAAATAAAATTATAAATTTATTTAAAATTTTTAATTTTATTATTTGTTCAGGATACATTTTATTCCACCTGCAACTAGTGCAATGGATGCAATTGCATTGTTATCAAGTGACCCACCTGATATATTGCTATGCTCAATGGACTTTATTGCTCATAAACTTTATTTAGTCGATATTGGACTAGAATATACACATACTAACCTGGTTGGATTTAATGTTAATAGTCATATAGCCTATAAAATTTACCGAGGTAGAAAGGATATGTTTGAGTATATTAAAAACATGGACAAATATATTACACTATGTATAATAGTATCAGCATTGGTAGTGACATTATTACTAACATTAATTGAAACTAGCATATTTAAGTCAATACGGGACTTATCAATATCGTATAGTAAAATGCTATACGATGTTATTACTGCATTATTTTCACCAAACTCACCAAGGTTACGCAAAACCTACAGAATTACCTACCACTATAGGTTGTTACTTATAACCTGGCTAATCGGTTCAGTGATATTATCCCGATTCACATTTAATATGATAATGGACGTAATGATAAAATCTGTGCCTGATATAGTAATAGATTCGTGGTCTGATTTATATGACCATGGTAATTTGACAATTATTGCCCAGGACTCGGACCCGATGTATGAGTTTTCGAAACTTTCTAATAAGAAAATGGCAAAAAATTTTAATAAAAGGATCGTTACGTTTGTTTACCAAGATTATGGTAATGAGACGTTTATGAGTGGGCTAATAAATGGTCTGGCTAATGGTGACAAGGCTTATATTATGAATAGAATGACCCTGATATATCATTTAATGTTTTTGAATGATAACGTACTTAAGTATAAAGATAATAGATTTTTGGGTAAACTTCATGTTTCGAAAACTGGTGGTTATACTGAAGGTTATTTAATGCCTGTGTCGACTAGAATGAGCAAGGTGCTGCTAGTGAAACTCAATACATTGTAAGAAATTAGATAAAAATATCTAATTTTTAATTTATTTAAAATACTAAACATTTTCAAACCCATTTATTAATCTCTAGTTTTAAACTAAAATATTAATTTTACATTTATGTCAAAATTACAGTTTTGATATGTCTACTGTAGTGTATTAATAGTACTAGTATCAATTACATATACAATAAATTAGTAGTAGTTTTAATTATAACTTATCCCATAAATTAGTAGATTTATCGTATATTATTTACCTTGTTTATTCAGGATATCAAGAACCAGTGAAACTGGTATATACGGCAAATGGATGTCAGATGTACTTAATTTTAATGGTAGTATTGGTAAAAACTTATTGAACACAATGCCAACAAAACGACAATGCGAGTTTAATGATATTCACCTGGAGCAGATTGATGGCATATATTATCTATATATGATTTTTATGTTTATATGTTGTGTAGTTTTATTTTTAGAAATTAGTGTGCCCAAATGTTTATATAGTCACCAATCACAATTTAAACACTTTAATGTCCATTTGATACATGTTATGCCATAAATTATTTGTTACCTATTATTATAAGCAATTTAATCATGTAATCATAATAATATTAACATAATAAATCGTATTGAATATGGTATTCGGTCATTTGACCTACAGGACTTTTTACCTACAGGGGGTCATTTGACCTACGGGACATTTGACCTACAAGTGATCCGTTGGCTGCTTAAAAGGGTTATCTATTTTTCAATGCAAACTGTATATAAAACATAATCATTGCATTAATACTATCACATATTGTTTATTGCTTTGAAAGTAAACAAAACAACAAAACATTTCATTAGTTTTAAGCAAGTAAATAAGTAATTCAAAGTCAATTATGAACAGCAGTCAGTTCTACAACAAAGTCATGAACCTAAGTGGTGGATCAGCTGACAAAAAGACACCACTTATGGTAATCAATAAGGAAATGGAGGAACAGTTAGAGGAGAGAGGCGTCAAACGCACACTACATCCAAATTTGTGGGAAAGAAATGTTAATAAAATACTGCGAAATTCTGTAAGTTATTTATAATTATTATAATATTATAATATTATAATTAATAAGATTATAAATGAGCAGGGTGAATCATATCTGAATCATGAAGGGAAACAGATTGAGGGAAAGGAGTTCATTGAAGTGCGAGAGTGTTGTCGTAAGAGATGTTTTGAAAATATTGTGATTGAAAGACAAGAGGAAGAGTTTAATAAGTAAGAAAGTTAGCTAGATTATAAATTATTATACTTTTATTAATTTTATATTTTTACAAAATATTTAAAATTTAACTAGGTAGATTATATTTCCTGTGTATAAATATATTTATATTTATTATTTAATATTTATTTTAAAGATTTTATCAATATTTGATATATTCAATATTATATAATTTTAATAATCTTATAATAATCAATACTATTATGATATATAGATTTTGTTTTAAAAAATATAATATTTAAAAGATATTGAAATTAATATGGGTCATTCAGTCAATGAGTAATATATTTAATATTCTAGTAATATTAAATATTTCTATATTTCTATATAGATAATTTATAAATAATTATATAAATATTAAATTTGATGAAAAAGGAACTTATTAAATAATTACAAAACCTAATGAAAAATTTAATTTAAAATAGTACGTACTTCTCGAATGACCCCACACAATCTATAAATATTATATTTAATTTAGCTTATATTTCACTTATAATTATTATTTATACTATCATAAACATTTATAAATTATTTCCCATGCTATATTTATAATGTATTACTAATTATTTTATTAAACATAGGTTTTTACAACTTTGTGATTGGACTCGTCAGGGAAACTATTTGAGAGGACTAATGACCAGGATTGACAACAAAAGCAACCCAAATGGCAGATGTATTTGGGAGTATAGTTTTACTTATAATGCAATAAATCAAAAGGTTTGCAAGCAATTTATATTAAATTTATATCAAATTGTTAAAAAACGTATCGAAACTATTCAGACAAAATTACTAAATAATGAGATTATTGTCGATAAAAGGGGTTCATATACTAAAACGAAAATAGATACTGATATTTGGTTAAATTTAAATAACTTTTTAAAGCAAATACCGTCTCAACCATCTCATTATAGATCTACTAAAACTGATAAATTGTTTTTTTCTAATACTGAATTAACTAAAATTAAGTTATATGATTTATTTAATGAATATTATTTTCAAACAACTAATATTAAATTATGTCTATCAATGACTAAATTTTTTCAATACTTTAATACTCATTGTAATTACGGCTTTAGGTGTTTGAGGAAAGATATTTGCGATTTTTGCAGTGAATATTCAAACAATAAAAATGCGATTGCATATAAATTGCATTTGGAAAGAGTTGATAAATATAAAAATTATAAATCTGATTTAATTAATGATTATAATAATATCTGCATTGAGTTTGACTATAGTGCAAACAAACCATTTCCAGTTTTAAATAATAGTGAATATTATTATAAAAGGTGCTTATATTTATATTTATGTAATTTTCAAGTTCATAATATTCCTACTAAAAGAAAAGCTCATTCTTTTATATTCCATTCATTCGAAGGCGAATATAAAAAGGTTCAAACAGTATCACTACTTATTTGAATTTTGTAATTAATTTTATTAAAGATAACTGCGATATGAATAATAAAAAATTAGTACTGTTTAGTGACGCGTGTGGGGGTCAAAATAGAAATTGGAATGTGGTTAAATTTTCAATTTATATTTCAATACTATTTAATATTAATATTATTCATATATTTTCTGAGCGAGGTCATAGCTATAATATTTGTGATACTAATTTTGCTATGATATCAAATCGAATTAAATCTAAACATAAGATTGAGCACCCAAATGAATATTTGAATATTATAAATGATTGTAAAAAATTTCGTTTAAATAAGTTAGATATATTAGATTTCGAGAAATTGCTTAATAATTACATTATTACTAATAAAATGATTAAGATTTCAAAGTGTCATAAATTTGAATATCAACCCAATGGTACAGTAATATTCTCTGAATCATACGATGAAAATTCAGTTATTTATAAAACAAATTTATTGAAAACAGATAATAATAAATTAAAAAAGTGTTTTAAATTCATTGAAAACGCGCCCAAATCTACTATTAGTAAAGAGAAAATTAAAGACGTGAACTCTTTCCTCAAACACATAAACCCAGAAAATCACGAATTTTATGTAAATTTTTTATCGAATTTTGAATAAAATTAATTAAATTTTAATTATAATTATATGTAATCACTTTGTTTTAATATATTTTGCCATATTAAATTCAATTGGAAACTTTTTATTATAGAGTTATTCATTATTTTCATTTTAAAATAAATAACCCTTTTATGCATGTAGACGATCAATTGTCCTCGATCCAAGAGTCGAAATATTGAATGACAAAGTGTGAGCTCAACTTGATCATACTTTTTGTTTCATTCAGCGTATTGCTTTTTGACTTTTCATCTAGGTCTTTATTAAAGATGTATTATAAGGAATACGCATATTTTAAAAATTGTATTAAATATATACTGTATATTAATATACCTGTTAGAAAACACCTTTTAATCGCATAAGCTTGACCATTATATTTGTATTGAACGTGGTATACTGTTCCAAAACTCCCTGAGCCAATTTCATTTATTAAATTAAATGAGCTATACAAAGTTCCCAAAGCATTTGAGTGGCCGTGTACTGGTGAAATAAAATATTTAACTTTAATAAAGACAATGTCAAACTAAAATTTTTTATTTAAATTAAGAATTTTTGGTATTACCATAAAAATATATGAAGTTAATAATGACAAAATATATTAAAACAAAGTGATTACATATAATTATAATTAAAATTTAATTAATTTTATTCAAAATTCGATAAAAAATTTACATAAAATTCGTGATTTTCTGGGTTTATGTGTTTGAGGAAAGA
>CAJPVJ010002625.1:0-12637 GCA_905397405.1 Oppiella nova
AAGTATCATTTGAAAGCCACATAGATTACCTATAATTAGTATAATTTTTATTAAATTTCATTTAGATTTACTAATTTTTAGTTAATTCTGAAAAGTTGTCGCAATTTTTATTCTAATAGCTTACTGGGTAGCGATTCAGTAGTTTTATTTCGGTCAGATTCCTTTTCCAATTCCCGCAAAGTTAGACCGCTTTTTAGGCCATAGGCGGCCACAAACACATCATATATTGGGAATTCAATGTAGTCGTCGCCTACAACCACATCGACCGGTGTATTGTCCGCATTAATTACGGCGCAAATTTGATGTCCATTGAGTGCGTTAATGCCCTTGAACGTTGGACCTGTACCTTTCATAATATTATATATATACCTGTAATCTGTTCTGAATATATGTTCATAATTTTTAACTTTCTATTTTCAAATTTATATAAAGTAATCAATATAACTATCCTTCTATATGCTGATTAAAAATGTAATCAAAAATATTAAAAGTCAAAATAAAATTGCATGAAAATGTTTTTCCGTTTACTGTTACCCCTGTACTACATCAATTTATTACATAATATGGCAGTGAGTTTTTGCATAGAACTAATTATTATTTTTATTAAACATAAAAATCGTGGTTTAATTTGGATTTTATTAGAAAATTATATTTTGATTAGAAAATTAAATACTATACAGTTGACTTAACAAATATCGGAATTATAAACATCATTTCGTATAATAAAATTAATAATTATTTATTTGATTATAAATTTGATTTAATATGTTGTTTTAGCATTTTATAATATTTCACTAATGGTAAAATGTAAATACTTTAATCGATTAAATCATATATCATTGAATACAATAAAGTTAAATAAACAATTAATTCATATGAAACAACTATTATTATCATCCATAAATTAATTGCGAATTACACAAAATATACATTTTATTCATATAAATGTTATTATAATAATTATGAATTAGTTGTGCATTCCTTTGATAATAAATATTTTATAACATAGACATCAAAATGATTATAAAATTTTACTTTTAATTAAAAAATAAATTAAAACTAAATTTATTTTATTTTAAATTAATACACATCTAAATGCAATATACAATATAATCCTATTATGAATGCCGACCCAAATGTCGGCCAAACCGCCATTGATGTCCAAATGACAGTGAATTTCTGCCCAACCATTTAATAAGTATATTTCCCATACAAACCAGAAATAAGGCACCAATTATGGGAACTACAGGGAAGTGACACTTCCATGACTTCCAGTCGTACCACTTGTAACCATAGGCTGAACACTGGCCGGCAATCAGACCCTCGTTTTTGGCCTCTAATATATCGACTATCTTGCGGTAGTCGTCGCGAGAGCACAGTTGTTGTGCCGCCCGTGCGATACAGGCGCTCGTGTCGAACATATAGCAACAGAATCGGCGGGGAGTCTGTTGGACATCCATTTCCAGCCACTCGTAGGCGGATGTACCGGCACACCACAGACCCTTTACGCTGAGTTTAGTACCGCACCAAAACTGGTTGACCACTTGATTGAGGGTTTGCCGCCAATCAGCTTTTGGGTGCACCCGTAGGTCGGCTGTCCGATGGATTTGGTGTTGTTGTTGAGAAATACCGGTGCCGTTCACTGTTAGATCACATAGACTCATAAATATAACAATTTTAACCGTTATTATAAAAAACCTTTTACACATTTTGCTAATCTAAATAAGGGTTTTTATGATTTTTATACAATCTGTTATTTAATTGATGTATTTTTGTCGTTTTAACATAAATAATAGATTTTTTATATTATAAAATTTGAATTATTTAAAAAAATACTATTCGTGTAATTCATTAGTATAAAAATGTGACAACAATTGTGTAATTGTATTAAACGGATAATAATACTAATATGATTGCAATTAAACGTGAGTTTGTTTTGTGATAATTTTGAATAAAAGTGTTGAAAGATTATACACTTTCTATGTCTAAAGTTTATCATAAAATTATTGACTTTTTACATGTAAGGTTTTAGTAAATTTCTATAAGTTTTATAAAATTCCTATAAATGTTTTAATAATAGCAGTTCATTGCATTGTTTCAAAGTGCTCTGCAGTTTATAATCACTTTTAATCATTGATCTGCAATTAATAGAAGTTATAATTTTATATCTACAACCTTTATATGTACGAGATTAAAAGTTTATTATATAAAATATTAAATAAGTATACCGTGATTTTAATTTGTAAATTAGGGTTTAATATATTGTTTATAAATCCAATTAGTTTATAGATTTTAATTTATTGAAATTTAATATTTTATTGTATTCATTATTATATTTCCAAAAAATTGTTCTCAATTAAAATTTATATTAACCACATTATTAAATAGGTAAATCATTGCTTAATCTGAGTTATTTATATTGTTATTAATTTTTATTTAATTTTTCAATAAATAGAAACGTTTAAAAGTTACAATAAATGTTAAATTTTAAATTATGATACTTGAAACTAGTTGACACGCCCTTCCATAGGACAGATACCTAAATTTCGGGGGAATTACCTATGCTTTAGATTCCTGTGTACTGACAGTTGTGTAGAATATTCTGATTTTAATGACTTTCTCGTAAAATAAAATCACACCAAATATAATGAAAGCACCGGTAATAGCGAACCCGATGCCAACCCATATTTTTGTACTGCCAGCCAACGAGGTCGGGGGCTCTGCACTGGTAGTCCCTTCATCATTGAGTGGACACAAACCGGTGTTTTGTGAGATCAGTGTCTCGTTGTTAGTATAGACGGCATTGAAATGATTGATCGCCACTTCTATGATATCTCCCTTATTATGTGTGTTGAGTATAATTTGTGGCAATTGTTTGCAGAATATTTGTTCATTGATTCTGTATTTAAAGGAATATTCTGTTAATTCATTGCTGACTGCTATCAGACACATTTCATCTGAATTTGAGTCGAGTCCATATCCCGGTGTTTGGGAACAGGTCTTCATTTGGTCCATATTTGTTGGTTTTTGGTAGTCATCGGGAAGTCGTTTCAATGGGAATTCAAAATTAATTTTGTTGAATGTTATGTGACTTTCACTAATAGTTAACCTAATAAATGAAAACATAATTATTATATACAAGTTCAATTAAAACATATCTATTAAAAGAAACTAGTTTAGACTTTTAAGCAAAATTTGTTATTTTAACCTGAGTATAATAAGTGTTTTGTCGATCATTTCAAATTTAATAAACACATCCTGGCTAGTTTGACATTTGTCTGGCTGATACAACTCGCCATTTTCCATACCGGCGCTCAACTCTATTTGCTGTTCAACGCCATCGGTTGCCGTGTATTTGAAAACTACTTTCGTATTCAAAGCTATATTCAGACATTTGGACATTTGCTTTGGTGTTGTCCTTGATATCAGTGGAGTACTGGTAGTGGAGATCACTGATTGTGTTGTCGGAAATGGTGGTGGAAGTGGCGGCTCTTTTCTTGTAAATGGTAGTATAGATGGTTGTGTTGGTGGTGGTGGTGGGGATGATGTTGGTGTGGGTGTTGTGGGACTTGGAGTCGATGTTGTAGTGGTTGGTGTGGTGGTTGTGGTGGTGATGGTAGAGGTTAATACGAATGGAGTAGAATATGTGGATGAAATTGCTTGAAATAGTAGTGAATGATCACTACTTTGTGTCCAACTATTGTCTAATAAATGATCTTTCTCTCCAAATTGATTGTCATTATTATAGTGAGAATTATTATTTATATAATTAGTAACATAAGTTGTGTTGTCACTGTTAGGCCAGTTGTCAAACCAATCTAAAACACTATGGACACCCCCAATATTATTACCCCACAAAGCAATTATGGAGCAAACATACAATAACCTATCTAGTTTATATGAGTACATTTATTTTGAATGTTACTGTATTTATTGAAATAAAAAACTTTCTAGTTATCAACTAACAAGTAAGTATAAATTGATACTCAATGAAAAATTATTAACATTATATTTATTATTAAATTAAATGATTAATAAAAATAACAATAATTATATAAAATCATTTGTTTGTATAAAATAATACTAATATTAAACGAAGTGTTATTATACAGTAAACGATATCTCAAATAAAAATAATTTTTCACTTTTAGTTGTTATTTACTTATGGTTATCACTAAATGTTGTATAGCAACAATTTATGTTTGATAAGTAAAAATACCTGCCTAGTTCTTAGACACAATTATCATTAATTGTTTTCAATTTTAAAATATGTCTTATTTTAGTTGAGCAGATATTTTGGTAATATAATTAATAATAGTGTAGTATCGGTAGATCCGGTAATAATATATTATTTCAGTAATAATTTAATAGTAAATATCTTGAATTCTGAAAATAAATTTCATTTAATTGTATTCAGCTGTTATTATTAAATACTTAATATAAATTATAAAAACTGTTATTATAAAATTTTATATAAATACTGTTTTATTTATGTGATGACAGATAATTAATGTGGGTATTTATTACAGACGGCATTTTGTAATACCGGTACTACAGTACCAGTTTATATTTATTTGATATAAATAAAAATAGATTTACAATAATTGGATTACACACCAATGATTTTGTTGAATTTTCACACGATTTATTTAAAATAAACAATTTATTTAATATCCATGGCATAGCTTTATATTACTACAGTAGTTTTTGTAACACAACATACTGCCAAAATATTTATTTGCTATGAATATTAATTTACTAAACAAAATTTTAAAGGCAATTGACAACAATTGTGCAAAGTCCATATGAATTAGTAGTGTATATTAAATGTTTATTGAATATACAGGTATTAATAATTTTATTTTTAGTTATGATTTCAGTAACTAGTGATCTAATGTTAGACACATGCAGTGAATATCAATTATTTAAAAATATGTTTTTATATTCAATATTTCAGAGAAAGTTCAAATTGACAATTTCAATAATAAATATTAATAGTTATCCAACACTATTTACTTTAATTACTTAATTGTATTGTAATTTATTTAAATAGTAATTACAACCATTTAAGATAAACTTACAGCATATTATTAATAATTTGGTACTGTATTTATTAAAATATATTTTTACAATAAAGTTGTAAATACAGTATTTTATTGTCCTGGATGTTCAGTGAACTATTAAAACAAAATAAAATTATTTATATTACTAAATACCTATCAGTGAAATGTTTTGAACATAAAACACTTTATGTTAGTTTTAATGTCGATTAAAATACTTTGTGTTAATAGTGTTGATATTATTTGGTAATTAGGTTTAAGAAACCTGTTTATTATTTTTCTCAACATATTACTGTCGTTATATTATACACAAAAATTAATATTTCTGTATTGCACAGTATATTCAAACTTAATTAATTTTAATATTTTATTTTAATTAATTAATAAATATTTATTTTTACTATTTTATTAGTATTTTTGCTGTTTATTAAATTTTTGATTTATTTAAGGAGAAGAGAGTGAGGAGTGAGTGTGAGTGAGTGAGTGAGTGAGTGAGTGAGAGAGAGAGAGAGAGAGAGAGAGAGAGAGCTTTAGCAAAAGTTGATTGTAATTCAATTTAGTTAATGATTGTAATTATAAAATCATAGCAAGAAAAGTTCAAATAATAATAAAAGTGTAAAAGTTTTCACTTTTGCTTATTTACAGATAGTATTCATTTGGATTTCATTCATAATAGTCAATCAATTGTATTAACCCATTGTGTGCACACTATTGTGACATATTGTGTGTGTTGTATGTATTGAGTGAAATATAAATTAATAAATTACAATACGATTCCTATAGAAACAGATAATCCAAACGCTTTATAGCCTTACTCATAAAATAGATAACAAACATTACTAAAACTTTGTGATTTGAAAAAGTATAATAATTTATGCTTTTAATAAAAGTGTTGTGCGTTTCGGTGTGAAATAGTGTACCGAAAAATTAAATATATTTAAATTATGTTTACAATCAACAAGGCATATGTATTTATAGCTTACATATGGATGGGGCTATTGTGCACATTAACAACCGGCTCATTACCGGCACTGCAAGGGCCGGATCCCACAGTGCAGACCCCGTGGTATCCGTGGTTCGTCGGGGATCCGCCTAATAATGTGTGTATTTTAGCCAAATTTGGGGCCGAGTTTGTCATCAAATCTAATACCAAAACTGCCAACACTTACATTGCTAACGGGTTGACCGCTAAAGTGGGACCCGATAGCCATTGCGGTAAAGATCTACAGGTTCTGCACCTGGAGTTTGAAGGCAATGGCTTGTGGTTGACGTTCGCCAGCGACAGTAGCCATCATTATGTGAATAACATTACGTTTAAATGGGGCAAAGATTTCGTGAACGACACGACCCGGCACTTTGAGACGCCCCTCAAGTTTGGCTACAAGTGCTTCAAAGAGCAAAAGGACATTAAATTGGATGACAAGGTTACCATGAATTTAAAGAACGTACGATTGGAGCCCTTCCGGACGGGAAACTATTCAGTTAAAGACTCGGATAATTATACTAACCCGGAGCAATGGGAACGCGTAGGTCTTAAATGTGACCTAGATCGTGAGACGTCCGATGCCTATATGATCACGAGTATATCGGTGGGATGCGGTATATTTGTGTTGGTGTGCATAACACTGGTGGCCATTTGGTCGGGTAGGCATCAGGAGAGGATTATGATGAAGATTAAAATGATGAAACAAATGTCGTTGGATGGGGACAGGGATGTCAATAAGACAGATGCCAATAAACATCAAAACATGAATAATAATAGTGGTAGTTTTACTCCTGTTGATAACAATGTAAATAATAATAATAATGCAAATAATAATATTAATAATGAGATGAATAGACAATTATCTATAAATAATCCAAATTATGATGAATCTAAAGGACAAAGATTTTAAATATAAATATAATTTAATGTATAAATTAGTTTAAACTTTAAGTTAAGACTAATATTAAGTTATTGTATTGTATGATAAAATTAATTTATTTTTAAATATTTTGAATGCTTATATTTTATACTAACTTATAGGTTATTTAATTTGTTATATATATTTAATTCATTAATTAAATGTAAAATTGTTTTTAGTTCAATAAATTCGTATAATCTATTTTTATTAACATGTCTTTGCCAAAATAATTGTAAAATATATTATATAAAATGCTCAAAAGGATTATGGTAATAAATATTTCATTTCTTGATTGTAATGAAAACTATTTTATTATATTGTATTAAAAGCACTGAAACATTGGTTTGATTTATATTGAAAATATGTGTAAATCACGGATACAATGAAACAAAGTGAGTATAATATTTGTTATCACTTGAGTTAAAGATTTATACAGTATTTCATTAACACATTTGCTTTGAATTGTATAATAAATCTCAAAAATATCACTTGATTAAAATCTATTGATAAATTAAATATTAAATTTTGTGTTCTGGGATCCAGAATCTGGATAAACGGTATTATTCAGCACTGGTTGTCATGAATAATACTAGCAATCCTTTTGTTTTCAATGTAATCAACTATTTCCGTCATTTATTTTTGTAATTATCACTCAGATATTTGAAAAGAAATTTGGTAAATTAGAAAACAATTAAATATTAAATTTATTTGTAATTAGACGAATCAATTAATTGATATACAATTAACTTTCTGATCAATTAATCAATTAAGTTGAGAAAGAGAGAGAGAGAGAGAGAGAGAGATTACAATTATACTACAAATTTCGAAGTATTAATGTTATAATAAATACTAATTATTCTTATACTCTGTATATCTTATTAATGGAAACCATACACGAATTGTATTGATTTAATTGTATTTTAATTAGTTTTACAGTACAGGAAACTCATTGATTAGTCTCCGTCACGAGAATTGTATAGATTCTTGTATTTATATGAAGTATAATACCGTGTTATTAGTACCTAATAAAATAAAATGAGCAGAAAATATCTGTAACCATAGATATGGATAGATATTATATTTAAGGTTAAATTATCAGACCATTAAAGTGAGAAAATACTGAGAGATAAGTATAATATAAATGATAAGACAATATATCAATTAAATGTGAATCCAATGACAAATGTACGGACTTTAACACAAACAACAAGACAACAGTTGTTAAGCGTTTTTGAAGTAATTATAAGAATAATTAATAAAATTTTCAAAAACATATTCAACTTTAATTATTAGTACATAATTAAAAGTGATATAAACTCATTTATAATTTGTATTTTATTACATATAAATTATATTAATTATATAGAGTAAATTAAAAAACAACTTCCATAGTAATAATAATAATAATAAATAGCCTGCTAAAATAATGGCTCGCGTGCACTCGGATATGGTAATACTTGCGGGCAATTCTCACCCACAACTGGCCAACTCCATAGCCGCCCGATTGGACCAAAAACTGGGCTCCTGTTCCCTCTATCACACGTCCAATCGGGAGTCGGTGTTAGCAGTGGGCGAGTCGGTCAGGGCTCGCGATGTCTATCTGATACAGACTGGGGGTCGGGATGTCAATAATAACATAATGGAGCTGTTGATTATGGCCTACACATGCAAAACGTCGGCGGCCAATAATATAATCGGGGTCATACCCTACCTGCCCTACGGAAAGCAGTCTAAAATGCGCAAAAGGGGCGCAATTGTCAGCAAATTGATGGCCAAAATGATGTGCAAAGCGGGCTTTACTCACATAATTACCGTTGATATGCACCACAAAGAGGTACCTGTCCTGCCTGTCCTCTTTATTAACTGTATTCAGTTTGTAATGAACTGTATTAAAATTATTATAAACTTTGTTTTGATTTTTAGAGACTAGTAATAGTTTTGAATTTGTTTTCAAACAAATTATAATTGAATAAACTAGATAATTTTGAGTTTTTATTTAACTATTAATTAAGTAGTGTAATTATAGTGGACATGAACTGTATTTATTGTTTTTGTCTGATAACATTTATGCTTAATATTATCAAAGTTTTTATCTATTAATTAATTACTACACTCACAGAAAATTGCCTACAATTATCTCTTTTGGAAAACTTATTTTAAACGCACAAAAAATCTCAAAACAAACTTCTAATAATTATAAATAAAAAATCTATAATACTGTAACATAAACTAATCATTTATAGACATAAATACTAATTGTTTTTGATTTTGCACCCAACCCCCTGTCCCAACCCTATCAGGCCCAAGGATTTTTTGACATACCGGTCGAGAACCTAAGAGCGTCGCCATTCCTACTGCAATACATACGCGAAAACATATCGGACTACAAAAACTCCATAATCGTGGCCCGATATCCCGGTGCCGTACGTAAGGCCACGTCCTATGCCGAGCGCCTACGCGTGGGAATCGCCGTAATGCACGGCGAGGACAAGGACGGGGAGTCGGATGAGGTGGACGGCCGTACGTCACCGCCACCATCCCTGGCCTCCAACCAGTCGCCCGACATGTTTGATTCAGGCGGTTTGCCTCTGGCGATGGCCAAAGAGAAACCTCCCGTCACTATCGTGGGTGACGTCGGCGGACGGATAGCCATTATGATCGACGATGTCATCGACGACGTCGAGAGCTTTGTGGCCACCGCTGAGCACCTGCGAGAGGCCGGTGCCTACAAGATATACGTGTTGGCCACACATGGCTTCTTCTCGCCGGAAGCACCGGGACTTATCGAGGACTCGGCCATCGATGAGGTTATTGTCACCAATACTGGTCAGTCATTCTGGAGAGCATTGTTTGATTTGATTGTAATTGTGTTTTTCACGTGTCTTTCCCACACGTCTGTAGTGCCTCACGAGCTCCAGAAGATGAGGTGCCATAAGATTAAGACCATTGATATCGCGATTCTATTGGCGGAGTCCATGAGACGCATCCATAATAAGGAGTCATTGAGTTATCTCTTTAAGAACGTGTCGATCGAGGATTAGATCCAAAGACATCATACAAACACTTTATAAACTTTTATAAATAACTTTTTGACTGTTTTTGCTACACTTATGAAAGGTTTTAGTGTAATAATATTGTTTTTTGTATAAGTGATTGAAAAATAAACATTTATTAATTGACGCAACTATTATTCATAATTATGGTTTGTTAATCAATTTTAGACTCAATTTTTAATACACATTTTTTAAGAGTAATTATAATTGTATTGATAACTAAATCTTGAGCACACAATATTCTGTTATATTTATATTAGTTTATAAATAACAAAAATAGTAATAAACAATTCATTATTACTTAAAGAATTACAGAATATTCGTGTAACTAATCGTTGTTAGAGAATAGTGAGGGCCACCACTGGAACCCTGAGCTGTGGTCACTGGACTGGGAGTGACTGTTGCCGTTGGAGAATATGGATGGCCACCACTTCATGGGCTGCATGGGTTGCATGAACCCGCCCATCATATTGCCCATGGGCATCATATTACCCATTCCCATACTGGAGCCCATAGCCATACCGGACATACCGCCACTAAAAAATCCATTGCTAAACGCGTTTCCACTGCCGGTGCTCATCGCGTTATAATGAAATCCATTGTTTGGACTGAAAATTAATTAAGGTTAAATATATTTTATCGGACAAGTTTTAAGGAGGTTATACAAAATATGGTCATAATTCGCTAATTTATATATATAAATTATATATATATACTTTTAACACTTTTCAAAATTTTAATTTATTTTTAATAAGTAATTTTTATAAATATCTAAATTGTAAACTAATTTTAGAACTACTGTAGAGTTTTGTGAAATAATATTGATCATGTAATATTTATACTACTTTATGATATATGATAGGAAGATATTAGAGTCACTCATAATTAGAGGTTTTGATGAAACATCACTACTTAATAGGGATAAAGGATTTCAATTAAATGAAATCTGGAATATAGTTATCGATAAGATCTCGTGATTTGTCTATTATATAGTTTTAAAAGTTTTTAATTCATTTAATTTCATATTTTATAATAACTCCTGACGAAGGCTCCGATTAGGACCGAAAGTACTCGAGTATTAAGATCTAATAAATACCATTAAATGATCACTAAGTCTAAAGAGTTATTTCATATCATATTTAATATTTATACTGTTTAATTCACTACTGCTAAACATTAATCACATCAATACAGTATTTAGGTAATGATGTGTTGCTTACATTACTTATTAAAACTAAATATTTCTACCAAAACCTTTAAAATGTACTCTGAAATGTACTTTAAATATGATCAAACATTAAGTTTTCCTATAATTATTATGCATTAAAAAGGATCTCTAATTTAGACCCTGTTCAGTTTCACATACTTGCCACCGCTGGAAAAAGTGGTTTGTGAAAATCCAGGTCCATTCATTGACCAAACTTGTGATCCATCGTCACCGGTATGTTGTGTATAGTATTGCGGCCCATAAGGAGTTTGTATGACATAAGATGTCGGATCCGGGGACTGGGCGAACATGGGTGCTCCCATTGATAGGCCGCAAACTATCGACAAGATAATCAATATATCAATCGAGATGTTCATATTTCTTATCACAATGTCTTAATAGAAATAACTGTATTTTGTCTGTAGTTGTTAGTTAGTAAATGGTATGAATCACACAATGTGTTTTTAATACCGGAGTTATTTATTGCACAATTGTTTGTTAATGTAAAACATATGGGTTTTCATTTGATTTTACTTGTATTTTATTATGGTTTCCATTTGTTTTGAAATTTATAGTATGTCTCAAGTAAGAATTTATAAATTTCTGAGAAGTCAATGATATTTAAATATTAACTGGAATTTTCCAGAAAACTTTAGGAATCTTGAAAATCATGCGAATTTAGGCTAAAAACATTAAAGGACTATGGGCTCTGTCAGGAACATTGTCTCGAAAATGAATTTATAAACAAGCAATTATTATATTTTTACTGATTGTTATATAAGAGACTGGAGTTTAAAATACCGTATTCGCTTTAGTATAATTGTATGTTTATAATAATATTTTATAAATAATAACTGTTTTCAGTTTCAATGATAATATTTTATTTATTAATCAAGTATTAATATTTAATTCAAAATATATGTGTTCCTCTATTTAGTCATACATTTGATTAAATATTAATTTTGTAAAATAAAACAAATTCTTTTAGCATATGTTACATAATCCTAGTGTCAGATATACTTGATATTCTTAAATAGAACTGAATTTATAGTATACATTAATGATTACAATGTTTGGAATTTATAATTTATTTATTGTATAGAATATAAGATATTTTATGCACAAATAAATAATAATATTTACTAAATAAAAAAATAAATCATAAAATTTACTCAATGCTCGCGCCTTTACAATTAAATTGAATTCAAAAATTGTAAACTTTGAAAAATATAAAAAAGTAGCACAAAATGACTTCATTTCAATATCATAAGCTGAATGGTGTGGAAGAGGAGGACAGGGATTCGGACGAGTTTACTAACGTTGACAGAGAAGAGTTACGCAAATATGTTAATCACAAACTACTTATCAAATCATTTCATCTACATTTTTGGCTCATATTCCTAATGCCTATAC
>CAJPVJ010002626.1:0-12636 GCA_905397405.1 Oppiella nova
AAATTCACTTAATGAGGTTTTTAGGTCAATAGACCCGCACCAGTTTTTATGTGTACGTACTGAATGAACGAAAAATTGTATTAATAGTTTACAAGTAATCTATTAGTAATAATTTTTATTTGTAAAAACCTCATTAAGTGAATTTAATTTATTTTATTTTTATAAATATTCATTATTAATGATTCAAAATGAACACATGCTTAGTAAATAATATGACACATATTGTAGTTTTAGATAAAATATTTAAGTTTATTATTCAGAGATTGTTATGCCTTACAGAAAGCCTATCAAGTTAAATGAACCAGGTATGAATATATAGAATTAAAATGAATTTTCAATGCATTAATAAATATTCTGACAAAAGTTATTATTTTTACAAATTACTAATATTTTATAATATTTTAGGGGTCATTCATTTAATGCATGCCCACATTTTTCATTCCTACTTATTACCTAATATATTAGTCATGTCGCATAGGTCTTCCAAGATAAAATTATTATCGTTATAAATCATTATGGTACTGAATCGGATCACTTCTATTAATAACATGAAAATAAATACCAAGGTCCATATGAAACGTCGCGTACTTTTTAGCCCGACTCATATTCATCGAAATTATTACAAATAAGAAAATAACTCGTTTAAACACTAATGATAGCTTATTATTCAAAAATATTTTTTAAACATTCATATTTATAGTTTATCGTGATAGGAAAATTATCATAATTCAATACATAACTAAATCTATTGCTTTTATTAATATTGTTAAATTAATTAAATTACAATAAGTGTGAAAATAATAACATTTAAAACGGTGTATATTGTGGTGTCGTATGTGTTATGTTTGATGGGATGTATGTATCAAACGTATAAAATAAGTGAACTATACTTCGGATACCAAACCACTGTTAATGTCTACTACGAGTCACCTAATAATGAACTAGCGCATACTGCATTTACAATATGTATGGGGAAATTATTCCAAATCAAACTTGATATCTTTAAACTTTTAATCGCAAAAGTAAATGGAACTGGTAAGATTTTAAAATTATCATTTAAGTAATTTAAAAATATGTCAAATTTTTTAACAGGACCCCAAATTGATAAAATATATTGGTTGATTAATAAATTATCAATTGGAGCTCAATTTGATGCATTACAAGATCCTGAACAATTTTATTACAGTGCTATATTTACTGACAAAGATACCCAGACACCCTTAACAAACTATTTTGACTAGTCAATGGATTATGCTTATCGATGCGCTACTATTTATCCTGATAGACATAATATAAGTAGTGAAAATGTATTTTCATTGCAAATTGTTTTGAACGTGCTAAGTTTAACAAATTCTAAATCTCACGATTTTGTTCAGATTTTTGTACATTCAAAACATCGACGTATTAGTGACACTCTAATTACGTCGGAAAATCATAAAAAACTTCAGGTTAAACTTAATCATAGAATGTATTTGATGTATAGACAAACGATCGTGAAATATAACCTTGGTGATAATCTTAATAATAAGTTTTGTATCGATGATGGTATGGATAGAATGGAATGTATGGCACAATGTAGGTATAGGTTACATATGCTACATAGTAGCAATAATTACACATACAGCAACCTACAGTTTGTTCATAAAACTGACACTCGACATCTAAAATATGACCTATATAATATAACATTTGATTTGCAAACAAGAGCAAATTATTTCAGTGAATGTCACACTGAGTGCAAAAATAGGGTGGACTGTATTCAATATTATTATAGTGTTGACACGACTTCCGAGATAACGGTAACACATTTTTATCAACTTTATATTCACCAACAGTTGGACCAAATGGTCGTATACGAGATATCACTGAAAATATCTTTCGAGGAGTACTTGAGTCTAACGGCGAGTATTATAAGCCTATGGTTTGGCTTCTCTATTGCTATACTCACGGAATTTATTAGGAATATTCTTATCAAGCTCAAAATTAAAAATTCACTTAATAAGTGTTTCTACATTAGCATTAACAATTACAACAAAGTCAAATATTATACTGGACATAAGAAACATAAAGTTGTCATAAAACCAAATAATATTGCAGTAAAAGGGTTGCCTAACAGATGGTGAGATACAGTATATAAACTAAATTACATAATTGATAATTTATATATTCATATGCCCAAGTATAAAAATGTAACATTTTACGTTACAGAGTAAGTATAATCTTTATGTTAATAGCATGTTCCTGAATATATAATTTATAATTGCATATAATGCCATGCATATGATGTTAAACTACAGTATATGTTATAGTATGAGAATAAAAAAGTTTAAAAAATACCAAAACTTTGGTTTTATTTGAAAAACTTATAACATAAATGTGTAAACAATAAATCTTTCAATTAATAACAAATACGCGGTAATCCATAGGTCCGGTTTCATATACTCAAAACATATAAATTTACATTTATTTTAAATTTTTTAAATTGTATATGATGATTTTATGCATTCTTAAGGATTTTAAAATTTTGTTAACGCATGCTGTAAATCATAGTTTTGCATTTACTCTACACACTCAGCAGGTATTAGTTTATTTAGCCAGTATATAAATCATGCAACAATTATGCGTAAAACTTTAATTTTATTTGTTATTATATATTATTAAATATTATTAAATTAATTAAAAATTTTAATTATTATAAATTAACAAATTAAATTCTCATTAGTACATTGTTATGTGTTAATATAACTTATAAAGCTAATAGCACCATTAGTTCATACCACCCAACTGACCCAGTTAAACCGGCACTGATACCACTACCATGGTGTATCAGCACCGTTTGCACCGACTGAACCAGGTCCAGCAGCATCACCACCATTATCGGTAACAATTTTCATACCTCTATAGCTGTCAACGTGTCGGAGCTGTACGACTGTCCCCTCGCCTACAACATCACATATTAAGGGTTATTTATAAAATAATGTTGTCTAGAACATTACCCTATTCACTTTGATCATAATATTAATAACCAATATTTATCTAAATGTATCATGTTAAATATTTTTAAAATTATACATACCCTGTCCATATCTATATCCAGTTCCGTTATAAACACCGTTATAACTACCAATGTCATTACCATTTATACCAACTTAACCAGGTCTAGCACCAGGACCACCACTACCGGTAACAATATGGGCACCACCAAAATGCTGTACGACTGCCCCTTTGCAAACTACTAGGGCTGCTACTAATACACAATTTTGTACATAGTTTTTATGTTAACTATATGTGAATAATGAATTTAAATCTCAAAACTACATCACCTTTTATATGTATATTTGAGCTTGATATATTTTTTGAATAATGGAAACACGGATACTTTTGTTCAAATTAATCATTAATGTTATAAGTACATTAATGATACAGGTAAAATTATACGTTTATTATTGTTCACATAATTTGTCAATGTCAAATTATTTTATATAACTTCTGTGAATGTCAAGTTCATTTTGTTGGGCACGCAAACAATATGAACATACTGATAATTAATTAATATTTATGTTGCATAACACAATAATATAATAAACTAACATATAAAATCTATAATAATTATATTTTTATTTAAACAATTAAATAATTTTTTGTAAAAATAATTGTTAGGTTTAGAAAGTGTTAGGTTACTTACATGTTTAAACATTGAGTTTCACTTAATTCAAATTCTTTCAACCAATTTCAATTCATTAATAGATTAATACAGTTTTTAACACTAGGTGATTTAAAATTTTGTAACTCAATGTGTTTAAAAGTATGTGTTTTAACAGATATGCACTGAATTTACTTACAATTTAGGGCACTATATTTGCCAAATTATTAACACCTTCCCCCTTTCTACCAAGTTTGTATTCATATAGGCCTACAGTATAACCTATTTAAAAATCATAGGTCAACCGTGGATTACATTTATTAACTAATTAACTAACTAACTGATAAATATATTTATATTATATTAAATATATTTCAAATTGTGAAAAGTATACTTTATGATTATAACTTATAAAATAAAATATAATGAATGATTTATTAATTCATCAGGTGTTATTTGTGGTTTACCCTTGATGTATTTTGTAGAATCTATTAAATGTTTTTATTTATCGTATTTATCAAGAATATATAAATTATGCATTATGCTTGAAATTATAATTTTATTTTTATTAAAACATTATTAAATAAATTAAAAATTTTGTAATCAGAGTATTTAAACATTAATATAGCTTTTCAAAAAGTTATAGAAGCAACTAATTTTAATTTTTAATTATTATAAACTTAACAAATTAAATTCTGTTTGGTACATTGTTATTTATTTAAATCCAAAGCTTAATGAACCTCCATTTCCACCTAAAACACTACCGGTTTGACCACCATATGAACCTGATCCAGTGCCAGCACTTACGATATCACCAAGAGGATTTTCTGCACAGTTACCACCTTGCTCAGTGCCACCAGTTATTTTCCCAATTAAACCTGTGCCACCATTTAAAACACCTAGATTAATTATTAAATTAAAATTGTTTAGAAAATTTAATTCAATTAAATTAATAGAATAATAATAAATAAGATTTATCTAGATTATTTTTATTTTCAAATTTTTATAATTAATTAAACATACCACCACTTGTTACTTTTCCAAATAAATCTTTCCCTGTTCCATAGGCACCTAGATTAAATATAAACATATTGAAATTATATAATACAGAATATTAATAATTTATAATATGTAATAGTCACAATTAAAATTTATCTAGTTTATATTATTCATAATTCATTATGAGAATGTATAATACATTAAATTAACAAACCTTTAACAATGTCACCATTTATTAGACCCCCGATAACACCAGTATTCAAAACTTTATCTCCAACTGCGGCTCCCTTTTCAATAACTCCCGTTACAGCACCGGTAGCTTTGCCTAACATAGTGTCCTCACCGCCTAACGCGCCCTTCACGCCACCCATCGTTTCCCTCAATCCGGCGCCGACACCCGTACCGACGGCCGTACCGATAGCACCACTGACACCACCCCCGGCAACATAATTAACAGCATGGTCAACCAAACTTTCCTTGCCGTCTAAAACACCTGTCACATCACCCGTCAATATTGGTCATTAAGTTATTTAAGTTTAGGTCAATTGGTTTTGAGGTCAATTTGCCAGTTTCCCATAAAAACACATAATAAACCCAATAATTTTTCATTCCTAGTAATAACCAATTAGTGATCTGTTTATCATATGGGTTTTAAGCATAATGCTGCTTAAAATGTGCCTTGAATATTAAGAATGGACAAATAAGTTATTTGTTTTAAATGTATTTAACGATATCAAATATAATAAACAAGGTGAGATTAGAAAATTTAATATCAGAAAATTGGCCATGTTTATTTAACTGTTTATTTGAATATATACAAGTTTGTATAATGCACCAATAGTATATTTGTGGACAATTGGTGTAACATTGTTGTTTTTAATACCAATATATAAAATCAAGGAATTAACTATTTTTTCCGTTACAGATTTAATACTCGAAAACTGATAATCCAATCCTAATCCTCTCTTCACTGTTTTATAGCCCATACTTTGTGGATTGTAAAAATAATTTTTATTGTATACAAAACTACCATGGTAACTGCGCTATTTAAGTTTGCAAAAAGAGGTTTTTTCATTGAAATACATTAGTTTTTGTCACAAAAAAATACAAAATGCAAAACTGATGTTTATGAACTCCATTTATTCCTAAACTAACCATGATAAAATTACCTCATTTAAAGGGAATTTGTATAATTTGGTTTTGATTATTTTCTTGAAGACATTTTATCTCTACACTATGTTTAAGGAAATAAACAGTCATTGTATGTACAGCAAAAACTATACTAGGTAAAATTAATCTAATAACTGGATTTGAAAGATAATTTAAAATGAGCGAGTACCTATTTCAGGAAGTTTTTATTAACATTAAATTTCTTAGTGATTACAATTATAAATCCATAAATTTATGTAAAATTGTATTTTAAATATTAAATTCTTTAATTAAAAATTTTAATTTGATGTTAATAAAAACTTCCTGAAATAGGTACTCACTCATTTTAAATTATCTTTCAAATTCAGTTATCAGATTAATTTTATCTAGTATTGTTTTTGCTGTACATAGAATGACTGTTTATTGCCTTAAACATTGTGTAGAGACATAATGTCTTCGAGAAAATAATCAAAACCAAATTATACAAATTCCCTTTAAATGGGGTAATTTTATTATGGTTAGTTTAGGAATAAATGGAGTTTATAAACACCAATTTTATTACAATGCATTTTCTATGACCAAAACCAATGTATTTTCAATGGAAAAACCTCTTTTTGTAAACTTAAATGGCGTAGTTACCATGATAGATTTCTATACAATAAAAATTATTTTCACAATCCATAAAGTATGGGTTATAAAACTGTGAAGAGAGGGTTAGGATTGGATTATCCGTTTTGGAGTATTAAATCTGTAACGGAAAAAATAGTTAATTCCATGATTTATATTGCTTATTTCGATAATAACCACCAAGCATCTATTATAACGATAATTATATGGGGTGTCATTACCATGATAACTTTAAATCAGCATATGTATATTTTAACAGCAGGGCCACTTCTTGCTTTGACTATTACGTTGTATTTAAGTTACAGTTTCGATGACATTAGCACTCGGATAGAGGTGTCCGCCAAACTTGGACTCAATAGACGTTTATTTTTCAATATTGCTAAACATAACCCTATTTCACAAATCACGCGTAAGTTGAACAAGTTTATGTCCAAGATTGTTTTTATCTTATAAATTATGGCGATACCTGTGTGTCAACTCGCACTATACTGTACACAACCAAGTTTCACAATTATACTTTCGGCTAACCATGATCATGGTGACTTTATTTTTGGTGACACTCTTTTTCGCGCAAAACATTTCGTTCGCAATGATATCGAAAAGCGCTCACAAATGCTATCCATTGTTGTTCTCAACACTAATGATTCGTTCACTGACTTATAGACAGAGATTGAGAATCGAGTCAATGATTAGCCGACTGTCGGGTCCTGTCATTGGTTTCTATTGTCTCGACTTATTTCCCATCAATTCTTATGAATTCTTTCAACTCATCTATATTTCGGGTTTAAATTATTTCTTTATTATTAGTTTATTTTAAATAAACGATTTAAACATTTGCTGTATTTATTATTTGCAATAAAATACTTTTACATAATTATCAATCAATTAATAATCTTTAAAGCATGTCTACAATATATTCAACTATATATTATATCTTAATTAAATATATTTACTAGTATTAATAATAAAATAATCAAATGTAATTAAAGTACATTGTATATTAATACAATGTTAATAAACGTTAGTATACATTATTCAATTATCGGTGTGGTAACTCAGTAACTACAATAATATTATTTTGTTTTATGACAACTGTATGTTTCCTATGTCGAATATAATTGCTGACCCTGTTGTAATTATTTTTAATGTTAATGTTGAAGCACTTTATAATTGAATTTTTAATTTTAAATTTAATAAATATATCCTTGATGAATTGCGTGAACATAACGATAGAGAAGCCAAACCATAGGCTTATAATACTCGCCGTTAGACTTAAGTACTCCTCGAAAGACATTTTCAGTGATATCTCGTATACGACTATTTGGTCCAACTGTTGGTAAATATAAATTTCGTAATTATCATAATCAAATGCAATTGTCTCGGGAAACAGGTCAACATTATAATGGTATTGAATACAGTCCACCCTATTTTTGCACTCCGTATTACATTCACGGAAATAATTAACATTGTTTTCGAAATTATATTTTAAATCATATAGGTGCTTCATGTGCTGCATCATGGTGGTTTTATGAAATAATTGATAATAGATGTAATTTGAATTATTTGTGTGTAACGCATATAACCTCTGTTTACATTGGGCAGTACATTCCTGACTATCCATACTGTCATCGATACACTTCAGTTTATTAAGACTTTCACCAAGGTTATATTTCACGATCGTTTGCCTATACACCAAAACAATTCGGTGACGACGTTTAAGTTGAAACCGTTTATAATTTGCCGACGGTTTTTCAATATCAAGAATACGTCGATGTTTTGAGTGCACATATACTTTCACAAAATCGTTTAATCCATTATTTGTTAGATATAGCTTTTTTATTAAAATCTGCAATGCAAAAACATTTTCACTATTGATATTATATTTATTAGGATCAATAGTAGCACACCGATATATATGATCAATTGACTCGTTAAAATAACCATTTGTTAAGTGTATCATTTTATCATTATCTAAATATATATTACTATAATAAAACTGTTCAGGTCCTANAATTCTTATGAATTCTTTCAACTCATCTATATTTCGGGTTTAAATTATTTCTTTATTATTAGTTTATTTTAAATAAACGATTTAAACATTTGCTGTATTTATTATTTGCAATAAAATACTTTTACATAATTATCAATCAATTAATAATCTTTAAAGCATGTCTACAATATATTCAACTATATATTATATCTTAATTAAATATATTTACTAGTATTAATAATAAAATAATCAAATGTAATTAAAGTACATTGTATATTAATACAATGTTAATAAACGTTAGTATACATTATTCAATTATCGGTGTGGTAACTCAGTAACTACAATAATATTATTTTGTTTTATGACAACTGTATGTTTCCTATGTCGAATATAATTGCTGACCCTGTTGTAATTATTTTTAATGTTAATGTTGAAGCACTTTATAATTGAATTTTTAATTTTAAATTTAATAAATATATCCTTGATGAATTGCGTGAACATAACGATAGAGAAGCCAAACCATAGGCTTATAATACTCGCCGTTAGACTTAAGTACTCCTCGAAAGACATTTTCAGTGATATCTCGTATACGACTATTTGGTCCAACTGTTGGTAAATATAAATTTCGTAATTATCATAATCAAATGCAATTGTCTCGGGAAACAGGTCAACATTATAATGGTATTGAATACAGTCCACCCTATTTTTGCACTCCGTATTACATTCACGGAAATAATTAACATTGTTTTCGAAATTATATTTTAAATCATATAGGTGCTTCATGTGCTGCATCATGGTGGTTTTATGAAATAATTGATAATAGATGTAATTTGAATTATTTGTGTGTAACGCATATAACCTCTGTTTACATTGGGCAGTACATTCCTGACTATCCATACTGTCATCGATACACTTCAGTTTATTAAGACTTTCACCAAGGTTATATTTCACGATCGTTTGCCTATACACCAAAACAATTCGGTGACGACGTTTAAGTTGAAACCGTTTATAATTTGCCGACGGTTTTTCAATATCAAGAATACGTCGATGTTTTGAGTGCACATATACTTTCACAAAATCGTTTAATCCATTATTTGTTAGATATAGCTTTTTTATTAAAATCTGCAATGCAAAAACATTTTCACTATTGATATTATATTTATTAGGATCAATAGTAGCACACCGATATATATGATCAATTGACTCGTTAAAATAACCATTTGTTAAGTGTATCATTTTATCATTATCTAAATATATATTACTATAATAAAACTGTTCAGGTCCTAATAATACATCAAATTGAGCTCCGATTGAAAGATTATTAACCAACCAATATAAATCATCAAGTTCGTTTTCTGTTTAAAAAAATGGAACATATTTTATGGGACATAAACTAAAATTTTAAATTCTTACCAGTTTGGTTTGCATATTTAATCAAATGTTCTTTGATATCAGGTTTAATTTGAAAAACTTTTAACATGCACAATGTAAATGCATTATGCGCTACATCATTATTCGGTGTTTCGTATCGGATATTAGTAGTGGTTTGGTATCCGAAGTATAGTTCACTTATTTTATACGTTTGATACACACATCCCAACAAACATAACACATACGACATGATAGTATACAACGTATTTAATGATATAAATTTCATAGTTACTGTGATTTAAATTAATTACATTTACAATAATTATAAAACAATTAGATTTAATTATGTTTTATATTCATGATAATCTTACTCAAATTCACTATAATACCTGTAGGTTTGACAATAGTTTAATTTATGTTTCATTGTGTTTATGAACTTTAATAAAAGTATATAATGTTATTATATATATTTTTACTCTATAGATAAACTAATTATTTATTTAATATCGTAATATTTAATAATTAATTTAATTTAATATTTAATTATTTCGAATTTATTATTCTATTACTTTATTATATCGATAGTTTAATTTTGAATTACGAAATAATTAAGTAATACCGATATTTTTGTTAATTATAGTGTCAGTACAACATTATAGAAATATTAATCTGAAATTGCTCGAAAAACTATAATTAAATTTTCTATTATTTATAAGTTTATTACTATTTAACTTATAAAATTACAAAAATAATTTTTTCATAATAATACATTATTTAATAAGCTTATATTATGTTGTTAATTTTGATAAATTACATTGACAATTTCAGGACTATATATTCTGGAGATCTCTCTCAAATAATGAACTGTAAATGTAATTTTAATTATAAAATAAATAATTTAGATTAAAATATCATGATGATTGATGCTAATTAGTTATTTATTAAATTGTGTTATTTTATTTCTAATATTTGATGTAAACTTTCTATAGTAACGACCACTTCATACACCCTATCCTTCATTATACTCTCAATATCTCACTCTTATGTACAGTACTCCAGAACTTTCCATAGAGTCATACTGTACTCAACTATTCTCATAATTATCTAATATATACCTCATTGAAGGTATTGTTTCTCTATGCCATACAATCAGTCTATGTTTAACTTTCATACAGAGCACATCATTATGTAATCCTAACCATTCATTGTTGTTGTTAATAAAGTGTTGCTTATTATCAATTATTGAGTTATTAATTTTGTCGCATATATGGATCCATTCCGTGAGATGTCGCGATCAAGAACCCCACTAACCTAAGGCCCGATTTTCTATAATAATCAACTTCAATTTTATTATAAATAATAAATATATTTTTATAATTCGAAAAATATAAATTTTTATTTTATTTAAAATATTTTATAAAAATTGGTTTAATTTATCATATACAAAAATCACAGGTGCAATTGAATGTAATGATTGAGCTGTTAAATTAATACAAACAAGATATTCCATAGTTGACAAGTTTAATATCAGTGCGTAGTAATGTTGGTTTTATTTGTACGTGCTAATAGTGTAATGAAAATTGATATTCAATTTTTTCAGCTAATGATAATAGCCGTCACATACTGTATATATCATATACCGAATTACCTCTCATAAGATTGCCTGCAATACTATGTGATAATCAGTGATTTTGGAGTTCACAGAAACCGCAGGCAATGTTACCTGGATAGTATTGCCCCCCTATCAGAAATTCACATATGATTGCCCGCAATACTATCTGAGTTTCTGAGAAGGCGGGTATATAATTTGAAATCAAGTTTTCATTCAATTACAGACTAATCTAATCATTACAATTGAATCGAAATTAAGTAGAAATTATTTAAAAGATATGATTAGACTTGTGGTTCAATTGATTCGTCAATAAATTCGATCACTTCGGATTCTTCGTCATCTGATTCCGTGTCTGTAAGACCTGTCGGCTCATTGACTATCGTCACTATTAGACACTAGATTTATAGCCTTATCGGTAATGTCTTCACTCATGAGTTCATTCATATCTTAAATTGTCGACAAATCAGTGTTTTGAGACATTACTAACTTAAACCGTACACACACAAAAACTCGAAAAACAGAATCTCGAATACTAAAATCTCGAAATACAAAATCTCGAAAATTTTAAAATATATTTAATTATTTGGTTAATTATATAATTATATACATGTATAAAATAAATTAAAACTAAACACAAAATAAAAAATGTTAATTTATAATTATATTTATTTTATAAATACTTTTTATAAGTATTTTGGTTAGTTTTTCGTTCTTGATAGGCTGTTTTCATTTTATATCTATGTGATAAAGCACAATTGCAAATATTTTGTACAATAAATGTTTTAAAAGTTAATATAATAGCTAAAAATTAGATTATATAATTATCGAGATTATGTATTTCGAGATTTTACTTTTCGAGATTTTGATGTACTCCCATGTTTATACACATTGACAGATAGGAAGTGGATATGTGTTAACGTTTTTTAGTCGAAATTCAATTTTTAAAAACTTTTTACTGTTTTTGACTCATTAATGCAATACTAACTGATTTGGTAATGTATTTCAAAATTGACCAAAAATTGAGTGCAATACTATTCGGGTAGCATTGCCCCCCCTTCTCAGAAACTCAGATAGTATTGCGGGCAATCTTATGAGAGGTAATTCGGTACTTAGTTTTAGACACAAGTATATGATATGAGCTAGGGACAACCATAGTAACGTTAGCTATTTTTATTAATACTTTAAAATCCAGTAATATTTTAACCTGATAAGTTATAATACAACTCGTTTACCTTAAACCTATGA
>CAJPVJ010002627.1:0-12634 GCA_905397405.1 Oppiella nova
GGCACGGGAACTGGCGGTTCCGGAAGTGCGAACAGTTTATATGACGGCCCATATGTTGAGACCTGATAGTCTTAAACGAGCAAAAACCGCCGGCGCATAGCTTGTATCGACACAAATACCACTTCTGTCCGTCGACGATGTCCATCAAATACCAGCCCTTTAAGTGTTTCAGCGACTGTAAGCCCCGGTAGTTCTCGTCCCCCCGATGCGACTCCTTCTCATGCCGGTAGAGACTCCGGTCAGTCAGTCGACGCACTTTATACCACTTGTTGCCGATCCGTAGGTAACCCGAAGCCCAGGGATTAGCCGTTACTTTCGGTGCAAATGTCTTGACAATGGCCGCACCGGTAGGTCTATTGGCTGTGAAATTGGCGGTCGTTTTGTCCACTTTTAGGTCGTGTTTCTTGCGGTGGATCAGCAATGACTTCATGAAACCAAATGTCTTTTTACAGCCATTTTCGGTGCATTTAAATCGCTTCGAGTCTGCGATGTCATTGGCGTCCACTTCTTCAGCCGCACCGCCATCTTGTTTGTGATCATTAGTGACAGCACTGGTAGTCGTCTGTGGCTTAGATTCCCTCACAGTCTGTGCGCTCTTCGTCTCGTGTTTAGTCTTCAGTTTCATCGATGTGTTCACTGAATGACACTTCACTCGCAATGGGACTGGTGACCTACTCGAGAAGCCTACTTGAGATTAGTGAACCAGAGCTTACATTAGAGAGCTACTTGAGCTCCTTACCGGTGAGAAATGTACTCAACTAACAGAATTGAGTAACGGAGAGTAGACTTCTGCTGGTCGTTTCAGTGACTGACCACTCGTTGAACTCTTTGGATGACTACTCATTTGGTCTCTTAATTGAATTTTTGGTGATCTTAAGGACTGACCACTAGTTGAGTACTTGGGATGACTAACGGGTTGCTCTGGCGATGAACTCGAAGAATAACCACTCTTTTCACGTGTCAATCGTCTAAACACATTGTCTCTCAGCTGATCCTCTGGTCGTTTCAACGGCTCACCACCCGATGACCTCTTCGAGTGTCCAACCATTTGGTCTCTCATTTGAGGTTTTGGAGAACTCGAGGGCTGACCACTAGTTGAGTACTTTTGATCCGATATCCTAACCAGAGCGCTACATGAGCTCCTTACCGGTGACCAAAATACTCAGCTAACGGAGTTGTGTAACAGGGAGTAGACTAGGTGACCAGCAGAGCTGCTGAGTGTTGAGCTACTTCCGAATGAATGTCCAACCATTTGGTCTCGCATTTGGTGTTTAGATGAACTAAAGGACTGACCACTCGATGAACTCTTTGTATGACTAACCACTGGATGTCTTATTTGAGTTTTTGTAAAACTCGAGGACTGACCACTCGTTTCACGAGTCGGTTGTCTTAACTCATTGGGTCTCATCTGATCCACTGGTCGTCTCGAGGACTCACCACTCGATGAGCTCTTCGAGTGTCCAACCATTTGGTGTTTCATTGAATTCAAGGACTGATCACTCGATGGGTTCTTTGGAAGACTAGTCGATGGCTGGACTTTAGATGAGCTCAAAGACTGACCGCTCGTTGAACTCTTCGGTTGTTTCCACTCATTATCTCTCATCTGATCCTTCGGTCGATCCGACGACTGACCACTTCTTGAGCCGATTTGTCTCAACAATTGTTCGCGCATTTCAGGCGTCAATCGGTTTGATGTCCGACCACTTGTCGACTCTTTGTCCCTCTCTTTGGCACTTATCTGATCCGCGCTTCGCTTCAACGGTTGACCACTCGTTGAATCCCTCGGCTGTCTGGCCAACTGATCCGCAGGTGATCTCGAGGACTGACCACTCATTGGTGTCACCACTTTGGCACTCATCTGATCCGCGCTTCGCTTCAACGGGCGATCACTCGACGCAGTCTTCAGACACTTATTATGGCCATCACTGGACAGACTGATGGGACGCCTGTCCTCGACATCACCACCAGTTGGACGCAAGTGTTTGTCAGTGATATGTCTGACAATATCTGCGACATGTCTTTGGCAGTCACAGCAGTGTCGGCACATATACCACACGATGCCGTCGATGACAGCGCGCTCATAGGAGTCCTCCACCGATGCCATCGACATCCCGGACCAGCTTTCGGTGACTTCTTTGCCACAAACAACTCAACACTCAATGTATGCGTCAATTGAATTGTGTCTCAAATGTATTGTCTATTAGCCATACATTACGACTCGTATTGACTGCAGTGCTGTTAATGGGAATCCTATTGAATGCCTCTCAGTTTGGGCCCTAAGTATCGGTACATTATTTATAGTCTCTGTGTTTCATCATTATTTATTCGACAAACTTTTATTTGAACTTGTTCATAAACTACGTGCTCTGGGTGTGTACAGCTAGTACGAGTTGTTGGTGATAATATGCCCGGGTTAAGTTTGTTAGATTTAATTTTTAATTAGTTTTTATTAATTATTGATGAGCATGAATGTTTTTTGCAGTGGTTAAAATGTTTTGAGATAAAAACTAATTTTTCAAAAGTTAATTTTAGCGCTTATTATTATCATATTTTAGCCTGCTAATAACACTTACCGATTAAAAAATTATAATTTATTAACCTATTAACAGTAATAAAATATGAATGCATAATTAATAATATTTAAAAATAAAAATCCATGAATAATTTCAAATACTAATCCTTTTATTAAAATATTGCTAAAATATTAGTAATAATTATTAGTTTCAAATTAATTGATTCTGAACAAACACTTAGTGATTAATACGATATTAATATTAATTTTTAATCACTGCGCTCACGTACACCTAGATGATATTTTGAGTAAAATAAAACTAACCCTTTGTTCACAAAAAAAGCATTTATTATTCAATTGAATCCATCACTTCGTATAAAATGTTAACAGATTTACCCGAAACAGACCGCCCGGCCAACAGACCGTCCACTCTGTTGACCCCGGAAGCCAACCAAACTCTATTCAATTTATTATCCGCCGATGACTGCCTGTCCTTATCGACCACAGCCATCGAGCACTGGCCTCAATCGGGACATACCATTCCCGCCCTTTTGATGGCATGTCTGGTGCGGCACCGGACTAATGGCCAGCACTTCATACGTGTTTACGATTTGACCCACAATGAGGTCGTATGTTTTGTTGATTTGGCTACACCTGGATTGGAAAGGGATATCCGACCCATGCATATGAAGTTTACGGCACCGGGAGATGAAGAGCCGGTGCGACTGAATTTCATTAACAAAGTGGAGGCCAAACACTTCGAGGATATGGTGTTCCAGACAATGGCCGATAAGGAGAAGCAACTGATGGTCTATAAACGACAGTTCAATCAGTTGGCGATGGGAGGGGATGTTGAGGAACCGGGTGGTCAGGGACTGGAGGGTACAGCACACTCTGAGGTACCTGTGATGCCAACCATTCACTTAAAACTATTAAAACAAAACTAAAAAACTTTTTCTTATAGCCTAAGGATGACATCCAAACGGAAAACCAATGGTCGCCACTATTGGGCGCCGAAAGACGGCAGACCCTATCGGAGCTGTTGTGTGAGGACAGGTGTCGATCCCTGATCGCAGCTATCGTTAAGTTCAAGCACCGGGAGAACGCGTGGGCGGGCCGGGAGTCTGTGGCCTGTGTGGTAGTCGGAGCGGATAATTACCACGCGATTCATGTATACGATATAAGTTGGGGGCGAAGTAAATGCGTTTACAAACGCATTTTGACGGCACAGGTAGTCGATGAGGACTCGGAGTTCACATATACTGTGGACACGGATGAGCCAGTGGTTCACCGGATAGTCGGTAAGTATAAGTCGGTTATCCTTAGGTTTGTGGATGAGTCGGAAGCTAAGCATTTCCGAGCACTGGTAGTAGAGATCATGGAAAGGGTGGCTCCTAAGGAACCGGCGGTTATGGTGGTGGAGGCACCGGTAGATGCGGAACCTCCCAGTCGTATATGTTTTATGGGACAGCATTACAGACGACAATTGAGTCAAAGTATCGATTCGGTTAATATCGCAAGTGATAGGCAGTCCGTGTTGACGGCACCGGCACCTGATTTGGCTGTGACCGTCGACTTGAATGATGGACAGGGGTCGGGGAACGACACCAAAATCTCCAAAGGGGAAGTCTCCGGTAAACGGGTGCCTAAAAAGGGAAAAGGCATGCCTTGTATGTTAAAGACATTTATTATAATGTTTGTTGTATTAATGATATTCATTATAATTATTGCTATTATATGGCTTTTGTTGGAATACCTTGATACCTTTAAACCCTGATACTTCATTGAATTTGCAATGAAATGATTTAATATTTAAGTTAATTAATATTTATCGATATTTATAAATAAACTAAGAGATAATAATTAATTTTAATGGTTTATTTTTTGTTCAATATGAACATGGTGAGTTAATAGATATTACTTATGTTATTCTCATATTGACAATAATTATCTATAAAAATAATAATTCATAATTTATAATTCTGCATAAATATGACTGTATTATGAATAAAATAAATTATTACCAAGTTCATAATAAGTCGTTTCATTTGACTACTCATTTGATTTCCTCATTAATGAATGAATTATTTGTTTAATGACTCCCATAATATTCATTATAATGAGCTCCCTGTCCATTGTTCACTAGTGAAAGTTGAGCCCATTTTAAGCCTTAGAGTTGTGCGGATTTATATAGAAAACCATTTGATTGACAAAATATTTCAATTTAAGAAATCGTTTGATAAACCAATTAATCCATACATCCGTTTATAATGGATACGGGAACGGAGTGACCAGTAGGTCGGTGCCCGTGTTTGTGAAGGTATGATTTGTTTCCAAAAAATACAAAATAATTAATCTGAGATTAATTGAAATTGAATTAATTATTTGAAACATAATTTCTAAACACACTTATTATGGGTTAAGGCTAACGAGTGGTTGGATCGGATAAATGCCAGACAATGGAAAACTTTGTCTCAAACTTACGATTTAATGGACACCATGGAAGTGGGATCCCTGTCCATAGCATTGATTGAGTATTGATTATTATTAACCATGCACAATTACGCGTAATTTTACGTAATATTACGTAATTTTACATTTTAGCGTAATTTATCAAAAATAAGCCAAAATAAGCAAAATTTTTATTAAAATGACATATCAATGGAATCTCTATAAGAATCACAGTCATAATTAGTTATAATTCTTATGTCACTATCATTTCCCTGATCAGAATCAGAAAAATCTGCTTATATTTCTTTAGAGTTTGAACTATCATATAAAAATAGCATGGAAATTAATTTTTTACACGTTTATTATTAAATGTAATCCGGTCTTTTGTGTAAATTCTTGAATGCATTGAGAATATTATTTCAACAGAAGCATTTTCAATAAAATTAACAATATTATTTATTTTTCTTGAATTGAATTTTACTGTAATTGAAAGTTACGTAAAATATTTTTGACAGCATAAATTACGCGTAAAATTACGTAATTTTACACTGTAAATTACGCTCCATGCAACCTTAATAAATATAGTAACACTCCAAAATGCACAGTATTAATGATTTAATGCTTCAGATTAGTACTAATGAATAATATATTTGTGAAGACATTAATCAAATTAAATTATTTAATTGATTTTTTTGCATTCAAATAAACATTTATTAGGACTGAAAGTACTTGAGTTTTAACATCTAATAAATATCAATAAATCAATACAACGTAACATTCACGCGTACCCAACTGTGATATTTACGGTGAATGAGTACGATAAATTACCATGGTGAGTTGAGCGGGGATCAGGTCGAGCCATTATAGTCACATTCAACCAAACTATTGATTACCGTATAAGCGTTTTAACACAATAATTAATTTGATACCATTCATATATAATCGCAAAAACAATGTGTAAAATGATATTATGGACAGTCCGCTCCACATGCCTACTGTACCCCCTATATTATAGATGAGGTCGTTGTANAGTCCGCTCCACATGCCTACTGTACCCCCTATATTATAGATGAGGTCGTTGTAGTCCATAGCCAACTGTTCCCGGATTTGTGGCTCAATATAATGATTGGGTATTAAATGGATTTCAGTGGTGTCCGTGAGGTTAGACCTGACGCGCAATGTATTTGTTTGTAAGGGAACGTAACGACACGACTCAGCCATTACATTGTAACACCAGTTATGTGCCCGAAAATATTGCCATTGAGTTTGATTGAAGACACTATCTATGGCACAGAATCTATACCCGCCTGAGACCAGGTGCCTATCCACACTCACCTGGTAGTTCAAGCTCGTAAGCGTTAGGCAACCGAAAGAGGCGTTCATTACGCGAATGCGACAATCGTCGCTTGATTTGTTGCGCAAATTGTTGGCAAAGAGGTCGTCGCCGGGCGTACTGTCCCGACAGGGAAACCCCGGGCGCGCGAGTCGTTGAAACAGTTGTGTGGTGTACCTGATGTGTGTCTCGGCGTTCATGTCCAGCCAAATACTGGTAAAACCAGTGCTCGACATTATAGACAGGAACATATCTTGAACGCTTAGGGTCCGGTACCGCCACACAATTCGCTCCAAACGCCGGCCACCGTCTGTCAGTTGTGCCCGAAACTGGTCAGACATTTCACCGAAATACCAGTCAATTACGACTCGGTGCGGTTCGGGCGCTAGGGTTGTGTCCCAGACGGGGCAGTCCAGTCGCGCGCCTCCACTCATGAGAAAATAGCAGTCGATTAAGTTGTGACGGAAGTCGTAGACCAGCGCACGGAACACGTCCATGCGATTGGTGGCCAGGACTCGGTTATACTGACCAGGGCTAGTTTCTAGCGGTTTAAAACAAAATTGCAAATGCGGAATACGAACCTGGTCAGCAACATCTATCTGGTATTTAATGTTGTAGTCGTTATAATCACTCCAAATGCCGTATATTTGATAACACATTAGACACGTGCAGCTGATTAGTGCCACAAATCGCGAGTATATATACATCCTATAGATATAACTCCGGCGATACTGTCGGACAGTGACGCGCCTGTTGTGCACTATTGCACGCGTTTTACGGATAAACACGTCTATTGTATCGCTGACCACAGTGTAGACACTGTAACCCAACCACATTCCCATGAGTCCGCCCACTGTTGATAAATAAGTGATTAAATCCATTTTCGGGCTACACGTCCACACCATTTTCAGTCGGATTTTGTGCGCAAACCAGATTTTCTTGGTCCGCGTTAACCCCGGGGTATCCCGCGTCATATACACCGACACATCCGTCGCAATGTAATTGCAGTCGACTTTACATTTTCGGTGGATTAGCGGAAAGTCGGGCGCGGCGAAACACCCGGTATTGTTGGCACCGGTAGTGTTGGCCACAAAGTGACTAACTATAGCTAACTGTCGGTTTTCCCAGTATAGGTTGTGTCCGCAGGTCTGTCGCTCCAGCCGTGCCATCACAGCCAGCATACAGTCGGATCGGGATTTCGGGCCAACACTACCCGGGCGTCGGTTCTCCTCATAGTCGACGCAGTCGGTCGGATAGGGGGCCGGCAGTAAACCGTGGAGTACGGCCGCCACATTAACCTTGAACCCCAATCCGGTGCCTTTCAAATGGTAGAGTCGCGCGAAATGGGACGGACTATACACCTCGTGTAGGGCCACCCGTACGGGACCGGCAGCGCGTAAATCGATAGATGGAAAAAGGCCAATAAGGTTGTCATCCTGGAGGTCATCTGACAAACCGCTGAAATACGTTAAACAGTAGCCGCCGTCCGGCAGGTGCCGGATATATGGCCGGTTGCACTTGGAGAAAGCAAATTTTGAGAAGACAAAATTTCTACAATAGATATCCAAATACAGCTGCAAACGGGCCAATGACTTGTGCAGCTGAGCTAGTTTTGGCCAAAACAGGTGTTCCCGGGGGTCGAGGCATATGGTAAGCGCCGACCGGTAGAGCCAATGGCTTGAGTTTCGGTCAAATCGTAAACCATTGATCACTTCGTACTCTAAATAGTGAACCGTTTGGTCGCATATTTGGTACACAAATAGCCCGATAATAACGAGTCTAACGCACAGTTTTCCCGATAATAGGGACTTAACTTTTAACCCCATTTTTATCAAGTTATATAAAGTTTGATAACTTTTTTATTCAATATTATATTATATTATACAAAAATTAACAATTTCTATGCATATTCGTAGCTTATTTTATATATTGGGTCAATCAATAAATATGAATAATTTATTAATTCATAATTAAAAAGCCTAATAATGAAATAATGAATAAATTATTTATTGAAATGACACAATTACCATCAACATTTAATTAGCGTATTTGATATAATATTACATCAATTCATTTTATTGTCTGAATTGTAATATAATAACCTTTGTATTTAAAAAATTTATTTAAATAATATAACACTGTAACACTATGTTACGTGTTTTTTGATCATAAACCTAATATACTATATAACTTATAATTAAATATATAATATGTGGCATATTATATAGTTGAGTATATTAAAATGTTTCATTGTTACATAATGACCTTTGACATTTTATTCCATAATTATAATATTGCAATATTTGTATGCCATTTGTTTAATATTAAATATCATTAAATCAATACTGTCTAAAGAGTTATTTTATATCATATTTAATCTATTATATTATTTACAGTTTTATTATTTATAATAAAAAAGTTTTTAAAAAATGCGCATGGTTATATTTTCTGAGTGGTCATACTATGTAAAGTTTACAATAACTAACTAACATTAACTACATTATAACATAATTACTACATAACTACATAATTAAATTTATAGTAACTACATTGTAAACTATTGTTAAATAAATAAATTAAATAAGTTATTTAATATTATTTAAACGCCATTTTTAGTTTTATTATTAATTTTAAAAATAAATTTAAGACTTAAAATGTGGAAAATCAATTATATAAAAATGCCACTGGTTTTGCCAAGCTTGATTATTTAATTAATTTTTAAAATTTCGTTGAGGTGATAGTTTATTAGATTTAAAACATTTTAGTTTATTGTTTTCATAGACTTGAATATAAATAATAAATAATATTTTATATAAAACATAATTAACAGGTTCATTTATTTTGAAACGATATAAATGGTATTGTAAACTGGTATTGTCGTATTGACTTCTAGCTTGGTGAATTCACACCACACATGGATCAGGATAGTCAAAAACCGGTGCTGCTGCTCCACTTGTAATAATGACCATGGTTAAGCATGCAAAATTACGCGTAATTTATTTTTAGCGTAAAATTACCCGTAAACTTACGTAAAATTACATAATTTTACATTTTAGCGTAATTTATCAAAAATAAGCAAAAATTTTATTAAAATGACATATCACTGGAATTTACATCAGAATCTCAGTTATAATTAGTTATTATTACAATTTCACTATCATTTCCCTGATCAGAATCATCAGGATCGGAAGAATCTTAATAGATATCATTAGAATTTGAACTAGAATAGATTATTATACAGAGATTGAGCTGGAACTAATTTTTCCACACGTTTATTACAAATTGATTCCGGTCTTTTGTGTGAATTCTACAACAAATGGCGTTTATTAACAAAATTACAAACGACATTATTTATTTTTCCTTGAATTGAATTTTACGTAAAATATTTTTGACAGCGTAAATTACGCGTAAAATTACGTAATTTTACGTTGTAAATTACGCAAAATTACGCGCCATGCAACCTTAATTATTATACTGCATATTTTTTAGCCACTGGAATAGTAGCTTTAACATTTTGTATTACTCAATTCAACAAAAAGTCAACATTTTATTGACATACCTGGCCATTAGGTACAACCATAATAGCATGGGTTGGACAGAGGGTGGGTCAATATAGCAATATTCTCTGTCATTTGTACTTTGGGAGATATATTAAAATGAATTGTTCCACGGACTTTCTGTTTCACCTAATATATTAAATTATATTATATTATTATATTAATATAAATAAACTAAGAGACTATAATTAATTTTAATGGTTTATTTTTTTCAATATGAACATGGTCAGTTAATAGATATTACTTATGTTATTCTCATATTGACAATAATTATCTATAAAAATAACAATTCATAATTTATGATTCTACATAAATATTACTGTATTATGAATAAAATAAATTATTACCAAGTTCATAAGTCGTTTCATTTGACTACTCATTTGTTTTTCTCATTAATCAATGAATTATTTGTTTAGTGACTCCCATAATATTCATTATAATGAGCTCCCTGTCCATTGTCACTAGTAAAAGTTAAGCCCATTTTATGCCTAGAGTTGTGCGGATTTATACAGAAAACCATTTGATTTACAAAATATTTCAATTTAAGAAATCGTTTGATAAACCATTTAATCCATACATATGTTTATAATGGATACGGGAACGGAATTAACCGAAGTGACCAGTAGGTCGGTGCCCGTGTTTGATCAGGTATGATTTGTTTCCAAAAAACACAAAATAATTAATCTCAGATTAATTGAAATTGAATTAATTATTTGAAACATAATTTCAAAACACACTTATTATGGGTTAAGGCTAACGAATGGTTGGATCGGATAAATGCCAGACAATGGAAAACTTTGTCTCAAACTTACGATTTAATGGACACCATGGAAGTGGGATCCCTGTCCACAGCATTGATTGAGTATTGATTATTATTAACCATGCAAAATTACGCGTAATTTATTTTTGGCGTAAAATTACGCGTAATTTTACGTAATATTATGTAATTTTACATTTTAGAGTAATTTATCAAAAATAAGCAAAATTTTTATTAAAATGACATATCAATGGAATCCCTATAAGAATCAGAGTCATAATTAGTTATAATTCCTATGTCACTATCATTTCCTTGATCAGAATCAGAAAAATCTGATTATATTTCTTACGAGTTTGAACTATCATATAAAAATAGCATGGAAATTAATTTTTTTACACGTTTATTATTAAATGTAATCCGGTCTTTTGTGTAAATTCTTGAATGCTTTGAGAATATTATTTCAACAGAAGCATTTTCAATAAAATTAACAATATTATTTATTTTTCTTGAATTGAATTTTACTGTAATTGAAAGTTACGTAAAATATTTTTGACAGCGTAAATTACGCGTAAAATTAGGTAATTTTACGCTGTAAATTACGCTCCATGCAACCTTAATAAATATAGTAACACTATCCAAAATGCACAGTATTAATGATTTAATGCTTCAGATTAGTACTAATGAATAATATATTTGTGAAGACTTTAATCAAATTAAATTATTTAACTGATTTTTTTACATTAAAATAAACATTTATTAGGACTGAAAGTACTTGAGTTTTAACATCTAATAAATATCAATAAATGAATACAACGTAACATTCACGCGTACCCAACTGTGATATTTACGGTGAGTGAGTACGATAAATTACCATGGTGAGTTGAGCGGGGATCAGGTCGAGCCATTATAGTCACATTCAACCAAACTATTGATTACCGTATAAGCGTTTTAACACAATAATTAATTTGATACCATTCATATATAATCGCAAAAACAATGTGTAAAATGATATGATGGACAGTCCGCTCCACATGCCTACTGTACCCCCTATATTATAGATGAGGTCGTTGTAGTCCATAGCCAACTGTTCCCGGATTTGTGGCTCAATATAATGATTGGGTATTAAATGGATTTCAGTGGTGTCCGGGAGGTTAGACCTGACGCGAAATGTATTTGTTTGTAAGGGAACGTAACGACACGACTCAGCCATTACATCGTAACACCGGTCATGTGCCCAAAAAGATTTCCTTTGAGTTTCATTGAGGACACTATCTATGGCACAGAATCTATACCCGGCTGAGACCAGGTGCCTATCCACACTCACCTCGTAGTTAAAGCCCTTAAGCTTTAGGCAACCGAAAGTGGCGTTCATTAGGCGAATGAAACAATCGTCGTATGATTTGTTGCCCCAATCGTTGCCCCAATCGTTGGCAAAGAGGTCGTCGTCGGGCGTACTGTCCCGACAGGGAAACCCCGGGCGCGCGAGTCGTTGAAACAGTTGTGTGGTGTACGTGATGTGTGTCTCGGTATTCACGTCCAGCACAATTCTGGTAAGACCAGTGTTCGACAATATTTGCAGGTGCATATCTTTAACGCGGCGGGTCCGGTACCGCCACACAATTCGCTCTAAACGCCGGCCACCGTCTGTCAGTTGTGCCCGAAACTGGTCAGACATTTGACCGAAATACCAGTCAATTACGAGTCGGTGCGGTCCGGGCTTTAGGGTTGTGTCCCAGACGGGGCAGTCCAGTCGCGCGCCTCCACTCATGAGAAAATAGCAGTCGATTAAGTTGTGACGGAAGTCGTAGACCAGCGCAAGGAACACGTCCATGCGATTGGTGGCCAGGACTCGGTTATACTCACCAGGGCTAGTTTCTAGTGGTTTAAAACCAAAATTCAAATGCGGAATACGAACCTGGTCAGCAACATCTATCTGGTATTTAATGTTGTAGTCGTTATAATCACTCCAAATGCCGTATATTTGATAACACATTAGACACGTGCAGCTGATTAGTGCCACAAAT
>CAJPVJ010002628.1:0-12634 GCA_905397405.1 Oppiella nova
CAAATTTGTACAAGATTTACATTTTAAATTTTTCAAATATCTATTAAGATAACTGTCCTAGAGCATTTCAAATTTTACAATTTTACATTAAATATTGTCAATGAATTGGTAATTTATAGGGAGAGAGTTGACAAATATTACACGAATCGGTAATACGCGTCGATATAAAACAAATGAGTTGCCAAATATTACCAGGATCTGTTATATGCGTCGAAATACCTGGGTTATCTTATTTACCTTAGATAAACGTAACGTTGTTTACTTACGACTCACGTATTGTATTGAATCTTATGTCAGTCGATAGATATTGACTCAATCATACGTTTAGTCAGTTGGTAATGACTCAAACACATTGTCACTCAACACCATTGTGTCCTTTGTGTGTCAACAATATATTTGTTTTGATTTCATTGCAAACCATTTTTAATTGAATTTAAATTATGTTTGTGTTTTGTTTTAACATTTAATAATTGGATTAATAATTGCCTACTTCTTCAGGTATTTGTTTTCAAATTATTTGTATAAATTTATCTAAAAATTAATTTCAATAGAAATGACTGCAAATCGCGATACAATTCGTATTTGTATACTCTATGAGTTCAAACTCGGACATACAGTATCTGAAGCTACCGAAAACATACGTAAAGTATGGGGCGATGTATTGGTCGAAAGAACCTGTTTTAGATGGTTTGCACAGTTTAAAAGTGGAGATTTCGATCTCTCGGATCAACCACGTAGTGGTCGGCCGTCAGTCATTGACAACGAATTGCTGAAAACTACTATAGAAGCAGATCCTCGACAGACATCTGATGAATTAGCCGTAATGTTTGACTGCACCGGAAGGACTATTCTCTACCATCTTCACGAAATCGGCAAAACCTCACGTCTGGGTCGATGGGTTCCTCATAAGCTTTCGGACATTAATCGCAATAACAGATCAGCCATATGTGCATCAAATCTATTACGCCATCAAAACAAACCCTTTTTGGAAAACATTATAACATGCGATGAGAAGTGGGTTTTGTACGCAAATGTCCGACGTGAACGTCAGTGGCTCGACAAAGGCCAGACACCACTACCAACGCCCCGACAAGGACTTCACCCTAAGAAAGTCATGCTGTGTGTTTGGTGGGACGTATGGGGTGTAATTTACTTTGAGTTACTTCCGGCTAATCAGACAATAACAAAAGAGGTGTATTGCGAACAATTACATCGCGTAAGGGAGGCAGTCATTGAAAAACGACCCCTAATTGTTGACCACAAAACCATTATGTATCATCAGGACAACGCACGGTTAGTGAATTATTCATGGATATTTTAAAATATAAATTCTAATGGATAATATTTTTAGTCCACATGTAGCTAAAATTTCGATTCAAACCATCAAATCATTCGATTGGGAGCCAATGGCACAACCGGAATACAGTCCTGATGTCGCACCGTCAGACTTTTATTTGTTTCGGGCACTCAACTCATATTTGGATAAAAAGATTTTTAATGATTCCGATGAAATCCACAAAGAATTGCAAGAGTTTTTCGATTCCAAACCAAGTAGTTGGTATCGATATGGTATCGAAAAGTTGCCCGAAATATGGGAAAAAGTGATCGTAGCTGAAGGCGATTATTTTGATGAATAAAACGATTATAAAATTAATAAATAAATTTGAATTATATCTTGTAATTGCGTTCATAAAATTATTATTTCATATAAAAAATTTAAATAAATTTAAAAATTATTGCTTCTGATTCATTAAAAATGTTCAATATTAATCTAGTTTTTATGTATCGACGCGTATTACCGATTCGTGTAATACGCGTCGATATAAAACAAATGAGTTGCCAAATATTACCAGGATCTGTTATATGCGTCGAAATCAAATCATGTTGTCTCTTCGAGGATATACGTACGCCTAAAAACCATAGTTGAGGTTTAAAAATATTTATTTTATACATATTTGTTATCGAATAAAGCAATTTTAACTAACCAGGGTCCTACTGACATAACTTTTTTCGAAATATGATATTATTAGAAATATAGTCAGTATGATATACAGGGCAACTTTTATGACATACATAATGCACAGAATATTCTGTACTAAAATATTACAAAATGTAATTTAAAAATTATTGCTTCTGATTCATTAAAAATGTTCAATATTAATCTAGTTTTTATGTATCGACGCGTATTACCGATTCGTGTAATATTTGTCAACTCTCTCCCTATAAATTACCAATTCATTGACAATATTTAATGTAAAATTGTAAAATTTGAAATGCTCTAGGACAGTTATCTTTATAGATATTTGAAAAATTTAAAATGTAAATCTTGTACAAATTTGGTGCTCTATTCAACGCACCAATTAGATTTACTCGATTACTTCTAGTAGAGTCACAATAAAACACCTACCATGCCTCCCGGTGCCGTCATGAAAAATTTTTACTAAATTAGGAATTGATAGAGGATTAAATTATCTACATTTTCCATATCATAACTTTCCAGAATTCCTATTCTTGTAGATTCTATAAATTGTTAAAAGTCAGATTTTTAGACATACTGGGCCTCCCTGGCCGCTAAATATCGATATTTGGACAATACAATTTTTGATGTATTTCCTACATTTTTATGCTCTTTCAAATGAGCTATCGATTGTCGAGATGTGAATTGTACTTTTTAAGATATAGTATATTTTATAAAACCTACCTGTGCTGAGCTACCGGTGCTCAAATCATGTTGTCTCTTCGAGGATATACGTACGCCTAAAAACCATAGTTGAGGTTTAAAAATATTTATTTTATACATATTTGTTATCGAATAAAGCAATTTTAACTAACCAGGGTCCTACTGACATAACTTNTTTCGAAATATGATATTATTAGAAATATAGTCAGTATGATATACAGGGCAACTTTTATGACATACATAATGCACAGAATATTCTGTACTAAAATATTACAAAATGTATGATTTTTTAAAAATATTTTTCAGTTTTTAACTGACAATTCAGTTCATATACATGTGATAGAGAGTTTCGTATGTTGGTGAGTTTATTAAGTTATTTGTTTTAAATTAAAAAGGCTTTTTAACAATAAAAGTTAATATAATAAAAATGTGTTTGAATTGATTTCATGGCTTTCCAATGCACATGGACAAAATATTACTTAAAATATTAAAATTTAATTATACTAAAAAACTTATATCCCTACAATTTTTATTTTTATTTTTGCTTTACATAAAATATATCGTAATTGTATTATTCATTATAATAGTAGAATATATTTGATTTAAATATCTTATGATACATAAAATCTTAACTCATTTTATTTTTTTACAATACAGTAATTAAATATAATATAATAAGTAAATAAGTACGATTATCTTTTTTAATAGGGCTTAAATATATTTATGTCATAGATATTTAAATCTTAAAATCAATACAATAAAATTTACTATCTTATTAGCATTGAATATCAAAAGTTAGTAAGGTGTATAATTACTGTACTAATCTTAAGTGGATTACAAAATGTAATAAGGCGGGTTTCACAAAGTACGTACACGCGCTTTGAGGGGTGGACCATGCCAATGAGTATGTCACCATGTTAAATTCCTATCACAATGGGCGTGTAGGGGGAGGGATTAATTTTTGAACAAAATTTTGCATGCTTACTTTGTGAACGCCGCATAATTTGTAATAAGCGGAATTTACTGCTCATTAGTTTATGATTTAAAAAATACAGGTTATTAAACAACTTTTTTTTATAAATAATTTACACCATACCCTAATAAATGAAATAGATAAATATGAAATAATATACGTGCGTACAAAATATCAGTGGATAGAAAACCCTTTGAATGTGAAGTATATAGGTTTAAAGCTAAAAAAGATTGATTATGAGTATTGATTTTAAGATTTAAATATCTATGACATAAATATATTTAAGCCCTATTAAAAAAGATAATCGAAAGATTGATTATGAGTATTGATAACAAGTATGAGTATGCTACATAAGTACAACTTAATAAACTTTTTATCTTTAAACCTATATACTTCACATTCAAAGGGTTTTCTATCCACTGATATACGCATGTATTAACATATTATAATAATTTTTTGTATTCATTAGACTGACACCTCACCTACCTAAAGTGTGTGTATTTTATAAATGTAAGCATATAACAGGTATATGGTTATTTACTACGATAAGTAATTATATAGTCGGAAATGTAAATCGGCCAAGGTGCTTGTACATAATGTTAATGTTTTAGTAACTAGGATATAAAATAAAAAAGGTATATTTTGCATGCCTTTTACATTTTGCACCTATAGACATTAGTAAAATATACAATATAAGTAATACATAATATTACCAAGATAATAATACTTTCAATTGTGACAAGGACGGTAAACAATTTTTAAATATTCAAGTTGTGTAGTGGCGTAGATACTAACGTAAAAAATTTAAATAATATTAATTTCAAGTATAAAGTGCTCACACATTATTAGCATACTTACATTAACAAACTGAACCGGGTATATTATTTACATAACTCACACAGGGTAGGTTCTATAAGTAAACAATTTAATTTTTCAAATACTTTACTTATAACAAATTTTTTAATGCAATATTTTTACTTGTCAACGCGTATTACTTATGGGTTAACATTATTCAACTCAATACCATGATCATTATTATTTTCAAGTTGTGGACATTTATATAAACACAACCAGAACGATAAAAATATAAGGGCAACTATGACCATGATCATATACAACATAATGCTTATTATCATTATTTAAATTTATAGTTTTAGAAAATATCTGTTTTCAACAAAAATCAAATATAAATAGACTTTTAATATGCTTTTATCAAAAGATTTAAAAATATGACTTATTTGTTACATATAACATGTATCTAACATTTTAATTAACCGGGATTACGTAGTAAAAATAGCCTACTGATAAGATTTCAGATTAAGGCTTATTTTAATTTAATTAATAAAGGTAATCTCGTATATAATATTTAAATCTTTAAATCAATACATTAAATAAAGTTTTATATGTAATACTGGTAATGTACATGGTGAGGCCAGGTGGGAAACTTGAAACACTTGAAACATAACACAAAAATGTAGTAGGGTATGTTGAAATAAAGTTATGTTGAATGAAATGGTTCAACAATGTTTGTACATGGCTTAATCTTAAACCTATTTCGCATGTCCTGTTTTATATTAATAATTATATTACAATTAGGAGTAAAGTAGTGTGTATTGACCATGTTATAAACTTTACCAACGTATGTGTTTATTTTGTACTTTATATAAACTTGTCGTAAAGTCTGAGTGAACGCCAAAATAGAGAACCCGAACCATAGGCTTATAATTATCGCCGTTAGACTCAAGTACTCCTCGAAAGACATTTTCAGTGATATCTCGTATACGACTATGGGTTCAGTCGGGAAATTAACATTCAATGCAAAGTCGGAATTCCCATGATATTCAAAATTTTGATCAATTATGTAATAATAGCGAATAAATTCGACCTGATCGCTACATTCGCGAGTACATTTATTGTGCACGTCATTTTCATAACCATGCACCATGAACCGTTTTTCAGATTTATTACCAGTGTTGTAATGTAACATGTTACGAATAACCATTGTTGAATTTTTGGAGAAATAAAATTGTTGAATACATTCGTAAATACACTGGTCATTTATAACCCCATGAGGCAAACAGTTACTATTGTTATTGTATTTCACAATGACCTGTCTATATTTTAGTCTTATAAATAAATGATTATGATAATCTGCACTGAATACACCATGCCCGTAAACGTTGTAAATTGTTTCGCCATACGAGTGAAGTTTAACATAAAGTGCTCTTGATTCAACTTGTTGAAATTGTCCAGAATACATTAATTCACTGAATCTTGCTTGCTCGCATACATTTTTATCGGATTCATTATTATATTTAAATGTTGAATATACTGTGCAACAATAATTTTGCATACCAATTGCTTGTTTATATATATTACATACATTATCTAAATTTCGATTGCGTGTTGATAATAATATCTTGAACATTTTAGGATCCAATGACTCAAATTGTGCCGAATTGATAGTTTATTAAATTTTTTAATGTCAGTTCCATTTCGACGATTTAAATACAGTTTCCGTATATTATCTTTTAAAATATTTCTTTTGTCTATACATACCGTAAATGCGGTTTGATATGCTTGCTCATTTATGTTGGATTCGTATTTAACATTAGTAGTGGTTTGATATCCAAAGTATAGTTCACTTATTTTATACGTTTGATACATACATCCAGAAAAATATAACACACGACACTACAGTATACAACTTTTTAAATATCATTTTCATTGTGAAAATGTATTTTATTTATTTTAATATTTTCTGTATCAAATTAAATACAATTTCAACAAAAATTATAGAGTTTGAAAATACATAAGTACAGTTATATTTAAATATTTAAAAAACACAAACTTATATCATATAAATTATTACAGCACATAAATGTAAGTTTATTTAACTAAACAAAAATAAAGTTAATTATATGTTTTCATGCATTCATTTTAATTAAATATTTATAGCAATTAAATTAGCCTATAATATATTACATGTTATATATTTAATTTTCATTATTTTGTTTTTCTTTGAGAAAATTAACATTTATATAAATACTAATTTGTATAATTATAATACTGACTGCTACAATTGTAAAAGGACAAAATAATTAACTTAAACTTAAAATTAATCTATATTTCATAAATAATAACACGTTTCTTATTCTCATTATACTATACTAATGTTAAATAAAAAATATTGTCCTTGAATTTATTTTAATAAATCGATAAATACAGTGCTGTCCACCAGAGACAGTAGTAGTTTGATTTTGGAGCCAGTACACTCAAACCTTTGTTAACTGTGAACATTTAAAATTGTAATTGATTAAATAAGTGATTAGTGTGTTATAAAGTAATTTTCACGTATAAACCTGTAAATGTTACCGATATAAACAAGTTTTGACACATTGAACTGTCAAATGTGATAAGGCATATTTACAGATTTATACGTGAAAATTACTTTATAACACACTAATCACTTATTTAATCAATTACAATTTTAAATGTAGTTCACAGCTAACAAAGGTTTGAGTGTACTGGCTCCAAAATCAAACTACTATTGTCTCTGGTGGACAGCACTGTACAGTATAATAAGAAGCTTGTTATAATTATAACTGGTAATTGTTTAGCATTTTGAGAAAAACAACAATAAAAATGTATTTTTTTGATAATTAAGTATAAAATAATTATGTTGCACAATGTAATATTATCATATTCTATACAGTACCACAAACGCGCAAATTATATTAATGAAGTATATTACTAATAAAATTTTAAAATTAAATAATTTTTGCATGAATTCCGTAAATAGTGTATCCAAACCATAAGCTTATAATAATCGCCGTTAGACTCAAATACTCGTCGAAAGACATTTTCACGAATATCTTGTAAATCATACAATAGGTAAATAAATTGTCAAGCCAAATAAATTCTCTATTTTAGTTTTCTATAATAATTAATTATTTTTACATTATAATACTCATTATAATACATTATAATTATATATAGTATTGAATGAAATCTGCCCTAATCCATCGAGAATAGTGATTTCCTTTAGTCTAAATCAAAGATGTGCACGCTGAAGATTATACTGGTTATTTGCTATTGTGCTTACTATTAATAAATACTAGATACGACTAGGTAGAATTATTTTTCAGCCAGTGCAAATGTCGCAAACATTGTATCATAACATATAAAAGTTTTTTTGGCAGTAAAATAAAAGTTATTTTTATGCCAACCTTTGTAAATGTCACAAAATGCTTTGTAATAAATTAAATTTAATTTGGAGTTAAATGTAGTCATTTTAATAATTTATATAAAAAACACAAAATTTACTCGATGTGTTTTAACGTTAAAATTGTTTTATTGATTAATATAAAAATTAAAAGTTTACAGTTTTAAACTTAAACTCAAATTCAAGTATAGATATTTTAATACAATGTACTGTATTACAGTTTATACACTTTAATCTCAAATAAAATGCAGTCGTATTATGAACAATAATGACATTCAAATAATACATAAAATAAATGAAAAACAATTGTTGCTTATATAGCATTAATCCGGGTCAACTTCTATACCGTGAAGTACTGACCCTTTGTGTGTAAATAATATTGAGATTAACATAAGTATAGTGTATAGTGTATATTGTATGGTATGTATTGTATGTGTATTTTGGGTACAGTTTATAATCCGATTATTGGGAAATACTGTAAACTCCAATATATGCTAAATATATCAATGATTATATTTATGTGTATTATAATGTATATAGTGTTTATAATGAAATACAAAAATAGTTCACTTTATGTGAAAACAATTACAATGAATAATAAAATCAGTTCAGTTTACTTATGAACTGTAAATATAAAAATAGTCTAAATATAAAATATTGAAATACATTTCTAATGAAATAGTGACAAAACAAACTGTAAATAGGTATTTGACCTATAATTAAATACAATAATATAAATGAAAGTATTTCTTAGAAAAACTGTAAATATTTATTAAAACATATTTTTAATTACTTATTTAATTATTTTTATAATTTAAAAGCTTATTTTAGCAAAGGGTGGTGGTGGGGAGTAGAGTGGTGTAGCGGTTAGAGTGTCGCACTAACAATAGCTAAGTTAAGGTTAATCAATAGGAGGGGTCCAGAGACCACCTGAAAGGAGGTGTATAGGGGAATATGAGTTCGCCCCCCAAGCGGGGAAAAATTATTTTTTTATTAAGTTTTAGTTTTGAAGTACTTTATATTTATATTTAAATAAGATAAATGTATAAATAGATTTCTGTATATTTTTACATAAGTAGTGTAGGCATTTAAAAGTTTAGTAAAACAATGAAGTAAATATCAAACATAACACATAAAGCACCCAGAATATACAGTTCTTAATAAGATTATTACAATTTAAAATGTATTGTTTTGTGTTTTAGAAAATCATGAATTATTAAGTAGAAAATAATTCAAGACAATTTTTGACTTTAAAAACTTCATTATCTACATTTCAGTAAATTTTACACAAATACCGCAGTTGCTAATTAGAAAAATTTTCATGAACACGATTTAACAAATTTTAATTTACGTCGAGAAAAAAATTATTTATTTTATTTCTATAACGCATAACATTTGTACCGGTAATGATATTTCTGAAATTTTGATATACATTATACTTAATAAAGTGTACTTGACAAATATCCATAAACATAATAATACTGAACCCAAACCACAGGCTTATAATACTCGCTACTAATAGGTATTTCTTTAAAAATTCAATTAAATATTTTTGGACAATGTTTTATATACGAAATATGGCCAAATAGCAAGTACATCTAAAAATGATTATAAATTAAACATCCATAAGGAACAAACTGACAATAAGGAATGTATTATATTGTTAAATTATTATCTTGTTCAAAAGTGATTGTGGCATTTGCCAGCTTAGGAAACTCATAATGCTTTTATGACAGTATCCTTTGGATGCAATACTTAATTTACTTTTCAACGCGTATTACTTGTGGGTTAGCATTACCCAACTCAATACCCTGGTCATCATTATCTTCAAGTTGTGGACATTTGTATAAACACACCCAGAACGACAAAAATATAAGGGCAACTATGACCATGATCACAACATAATGCTTATTATCATTATTTAAAATTGGTAATTTTAGAAAATATCTGTTCTCAACAAAAATCAAACATAAATAGACTTTTAATATGCTTTCATCAAAAGATTTAAAAATATGACTTATTTGTTACATATAACATTTATCTAACATTTTAATTAACCGGGATTACGTAGTAAAAATAGCCTACTGATAAGATTTCAGATTAAGACTTATTTTAATTTAATTAATAAAGGTAATCTCATATATAATATTTAAAACTTTAAATCAATACATTAAATAAAGTTTTATATGTAATACTGGTAATATACATGGTGAGGCCAGGTGGGAAACTTGAAACACTTTAAACATAAGACAAAAATGTAGCACGGCATGTTAAAATAAAGTTATGTTGAATGAAATGGTTCAACAATGTTTGTACATGGCTTAATTTTAAACCTATTTCGCATGTTCTGTTTTATATTAATAATTATATTACAATTAGGAGTAAAGTAGTGTGTATTGACCATGTTATAAACTTTACCAACGTATGTGTTTATTTTGTACTTTATATAAACTTGTCGTATAGTCTGCGTGAACGCCATAATAGAGAACCCGAACCATAGGCTTATAATACTCGCCGTTAGACTCAAGTACTCCTCGAAAGACATTTTCAGTGATATCTCGTATACGACTATGGGTTCAGTCGGGAAATTAACAATCAATGCAAAGGCGAAGTTTCCGAGTTTCCAAGTTTCAAACTTTGTATCAATTATGTAATAATAGTGAATACACTCGACCTGATCGCTACATTCGCCAGTACATTTAGTGTGCATATCTTTTTCATAATTATGCACCATGAACCTTTTTTCAGATTTATCACTTGTATTGTAATGTAATATACGACCAATAGCCATTGTTGAATTTTTGGAGTAATAAAATTGTCGAATACATTCGTGAATACACTGGTCATTTGTGACCCCAAGAGGCAAACAGTTACTATTGTTATTGTATTTCACAATGACCTGTCTAAATTTTAGTCTTATAAGTAAATTGTCTTGATAATCTGCATTAAATACATTATGCCCGTAAATGTTGTAAATTGTTTCGCCATACGAGTGAAGTTTAATATAAAGTGCTCTAGATTCAATTTTATAAAATTGTCCAAAATACGTTAGTTCACTGAATCGTGCTTGCTCGCATAAATTTTTATCAGATTCATTATTATATTTACATGTTGAAAATAGTGTGCTACAATAATTTTGAATATCAATTGCTTGTTTATATATATTACATACATTATCCAAATTTTGATTGTGTGTTGATAGTGATACCCTGAACATTTTTGGATCCAATGACTCAAATTGTTGTCGAATTGATAGTTTATTAAATTTTTTAATGTCAGTATTATTATAACGATTTAAATATAGTTTCCGTATATTATCTTTTAAAATATTTCTTTTTTCTATACATACCGTAAATGCGGTTTGATATACTTGCTCATTTATGTTGGATTCGTATTTAACATTAGTAGTGGTTTGATATCCAAAGTATAGTTCACTTATTTTATACGTTTGATACATACATCCAGAAATACATATCAAAATTGAAATAATCTTGTACATTATTTTTAAGTATTTAATATTCATAAACAAATAATAGTTATTTCTTTAAAAATTTAATTCAATATTTTTGGACAAGGTTTTATATACTAAATATGATTAAGTAACATGTACATCTAAAATGATTGTGGCATTTGTAATTATTAATGTTATACTTATGCGTGATTTATGTAGGTGAAATACATGAATTTGCATGTGAATATAAAAATGTACAAATTAATATTTGTATTTACAACAAATATTGGTTTTATGACACAAATTATTTATTAATTCAAATATTGAGCATGGTCTATGTAAATATTAAAACTATTTTTGTAATTAGATTTAATATTTTTTGAAATCACTTAAGGTATTGTTAAGTAATTATGTACATAAGTTTTAGTTTTTAATTTATAAAGTTCATTAGTTTATTTATACAAATATTATGTAACAAGGTAACATTATTATATTAATTTAAAATAATTAAACAAAAATTAACCGATTTTGTTAAATAATATAACATGATAACTTAAATGAAATATTATATTAAATGAAATAAATCAATCTATATGTCATATAATTATGTTTATTTATTATAGTGTAAGTGTGTTTGCAAATAATATATTAATTGATTATTAAATGTTTATTTGAGAATTTAATCAAGTATTATTTGTATAGTAGTTTTGTTGACATAAACTAGAAAGTACAAAAAATATTTAATTAAATAATGAATTTTGGTATATCAGTGAAATTTAATTTTAAAATGTAATCTCATATATAATAATTAAATCATTAAATCAATACATAAAATTAAATATTATATTTAATACTGGTAATATACAGTAAATATGAAATCCAATAATTATAACTAGAATTTGTAACTAGTAACATTTACAAATATTCCACTATTGGTCTCAACGGATATATTATTATATTTTATCCGTGTTGTTAAGTTTTAACCAATTATCATAGTACATACTGTATTATAATCTAATCAAGATTGAATTTGTAATTATATAGATAAATTATAAAGTATTACCTGTATATGATAATAAACAATGTTTAATAGATGTAATAAAATTTTAATTATGTAGTACAAAATTTTATATTATTATTTGTTATTTATGAATAGTAACTGTATTTTGAATGTTTTCATTAGGAATCTATTACTTGTAATAATATATTACTAGTAATTATTAAATTAAAACATTTAATCCATAGGTATGTGAAAAGCATATACTCTAGTGGTAGTGAAGTATTGATTGTATTTCATTGTAAACC
>CAJPVJ010002630.1:0-12631 GCA_905397405.1 Oppiella nova
ATTGCCAGATATTGGTAAAGTTGGCAATATTCTTTTTTTGTTGTTGACATTCCCTGTTGTGAACATTCTCTACTGTGTACAGATTTGGTCTGCTTTAGGTCGTACACAACTCAGAGCTTCGACAGTAATTACTTTTATTCTAGAATCTATAAATATCAATAAAATAAACATACCCCACAACCTAACTCATATTGATCATTTCAGTTTTGACTCGCACTTTGGCCAGGCGGGCACAAACCTGGACCCCTCGGGCGAGGCCTACCCGGGACCAAAGCCGTTCAGCGAGGTGGAGACCAAGGCCCTGGCCAACCTGATACTGTCCAAACGGGGCACAATCGCCGCCTACTTTGCCATCCACTCGTTCAGCCAGCTATGGATGTATCCGTACGGCTACACATCGGTGCCGCCCCCTAACTACGCTCAACTCGAGCGACTGTCCCAACGGGCGGTCGACGCCATCCGGGCTACCAGTGGCCTGACGTTCAACAAGGGAACTATAGCCCGAACTATATGTAAGCCAGTTTGTAGAGTTGTTTGAGCTTTCAAATTATTTTTAAAAAATTATCCGGATCATTTTTTAGATAAAGCATCCGGTAGTAGTATCGATTGGGCGTATGATAGCGCCGGCATTAAAGTGGTGTTTGCGCTCGAACTACGTGAGTGACCATGGTCATGTTAATTATAAATAAATTAATTGTTTAATATTGTGATAGGTGATAAGGGTCAGTACGGATTTATATTGCCGCCCAGCCAGATAAGGTCGGCCGCTACCGAGACCTGGGCTGGCATTAAAGCTGTGCTTGGTGAATTATAATATAATTTTTTATAACATTTCCGTTTTGAATTTGATAATAAAATGATATTATTCAAAATATGTTTATTTTCACATTAATTATTTTATAATAGAGTTTAATTGTGTAAGTCATTTTTAAAATCTTTTAAATACCCTTTGAGAATTTATTGAAAATAGCTATGAATAAAGGTTATTTAAAATTGTTGTAAATGAATTCTTTGAAATATTGTGTATTCTTGCACATAATATTATAATAAATTCCCTGAAAGAATTATTATTATTATTAAAGTAATATTTAAATTTTAAACAATTACCTAATTTCTTTTCATTGACCCTTTAAATAGAAATTTATTTTAAACTTTATAAAAAATATTACATTAAAAATTAAATTTACTTTTATTATACAGACACAAGTGTTGGTAAAATTAATTTTTATTATTACATTATGTTATATTTGTTTTTTAAAGTAAAATATTACTTAAATGTATAAAGTATTATACTTGTTATAAATAAACTAAAAATAATGTCATCAAAATTATTTAAAAGTTGTATATTTTTTTTGTTTTGTTTGCTATTTATTTGTGAGTTACGTGCTGATTATGTTGATTATAGTGATCACAAAATGATTAGGATAGAGCCACGTAATGACCAGGATATTAGCGACTTAAGGATTCTCGCCAACAAATATAAAGTATATACAGTATATTTATATGACCTTATTATAAACCCTTTAAATACAAAACCATGTTGCTATCAGTGACTATAAACTACCTAGAAAATATTTTATATCATCAAAGCACTGAATATATATATATTAATTTATATTTACACGTAAACACACAGATACATTACTGGAATAACCCTGGTCTCAACCTACAACCAGTGCTAACATTAGTACGAAATAACACGGAATTTCTTCAACAACTGACCGACAAAAACATATCTTATGTGCAATTGTCGGACAATTTTCAACGTGTCATCGACTCGGAGGACATGGAGAATGAGACCACACCTGACCTCCAGAGGTCGCACGAGAACTTCGACTAGGCAGACAAATACCGTTTCTCATAATAACTAACCCCGAAGTAAATAATACTAAAAAGACTGTCGTATTTGAGTGCGGCATTCATGCCAGGGAGTGGGTCTGTATAATTAAATTATCATGTTCAAATACGTTTATTACACATAAATTTACATCCAGGTATCGACAGCCACATGCTTATGGATGGCTAACACTCTGCTCACGGACTCTATTAATGAGGAACTCCTAAAAAAATTCGAGTTCCTAATCATACCCACCATGAATCCGGACGGGTATTATATATTTAATTATTTTAAAAATATTTATTAACCAAGCTAAATATTTTACAATTTTTTCAATAACGTTAGTTATGTGTACAGTCACACCATAAACAGGATGTGGCGTAAAACGCGTTCACCACAAAGGGGTGGCCAACGGGGCGCCGACCCTAACAGAAAGTATATCATTTAGTTGCCATCTATTATCTATATAATAATTTATTTAATTACTTGCATAGTTATATTAACTCACATATGTTAACACCTTACAATTAAATTACAAAAAAATAATAATAAATGACCAATGTGCAATATTTTAAACATTATTAATTTAACAGTGATTTATATTACATTAAGTATTTACATTAATTACCTTTTACTGTAGAATCTATAAATATCAATAAAATAAACATACCTTATAAGCTAATTTACCTTGATCACTGCAGTTTCGACTCGCACTTTGGCCAGGCGGGCACGAACTTGGACCCCTCGGGCGAGGCCTACCCGGGACCCAAGCCGTTCAGCGAGGTGGAGACCAAGGCCCTGGCCAACCTGATACTGTCCAAACGGGGCACAATCGCCGCCTACTTCGCCATCCACTCGTTCAGCCAGCTATGGATGTATCCGTACGGCTACACATCGGTGCCGCCCCCTAACTACGCCCAACTCGAGCGACTGTCCCAACGGGCGGTCGACGCCATCCGGGCTACCAGTGGCCTGACGTTTAACAAGGGAACTATAGCTCGAACTATTTGTAAGCCAGTTTGTAGGGTTGTTTGAATATGTAAATTATTTTTTAAAAATTATCTGGATCACTTTTTCAGATAAGGCATCCGGCAGTAGTATCGATTGGGCGTATGATAGCGCCGGCGTTAAAGTGGTGTTTGCGCTCGAACTACGTGAGTGACCATGGTCGTGTTAATTATAAATAAATTAATTGTTTAATATTGTGGTAGGTGATAAGGGACAGTACGGATTTATACTGCCGCCCAGCCAGATAAGGTCGGCCGCTACCGAGACCTGGGCTGGCATTAAAGCTGTGCTTGGTGAATTATAAGATATATATATTTTTTGTAACATTGCGCTCTGAATTTGATAATAAAAAGATATTTTTCAAAAATATGTTTATTTTCACACTGGTTATTTCAAAATAAGGTTTAACTGAGTAAATTTTTCAAAAATGTTTTAGCTACCCTTTGAAAATCTATTGGATATACCCTTGGATAAATTTTTTGTAAATGATTCTTTGAAATAGTGTTTATTCTTGCACATAATATTATAATAAATTCCCTGAAATAATTATTATTATTATCAAAAGTTATATTTAAGGTTTAAATAACTACCTAATTTCTTTTTATTGACCCTTTAATTAGAAATTTGTTTTAAACTTTATAAAAAATATTACATTAAAAATTAAATTCACTTTTATTATACAGACACAAGTGTTGGTAAAATTAATTTTTACTATTACATTATGTTATATTTGCTTTTTAAAACTAAAATATTACTTAAATGTATAAAGTATTATACTTGTTGTAAATAAACTAAAAATAATGTCATCAAAATTATTTAAAAGTTGTATATTTTATTTGTTTTGTTTGCTATTTATTTGTGAATTACGCGCTGATTATGTTGATTATAGTGATCACAAAATGATCAGGATAGAACCACGTAATTACCAAGATATTAACGATTTAAAAATTCTTGCCAACACATATAAAGTATATAAAGTATATTTATATGACCTTATTATAAACCCTTTAAATACAAAACCATGTTGCTATCAGTGACTATAAACTACCTGGAAAATATTTTATATCATTAAAGCACTGAATATATATATTAATTTATATTTACACGTAAACACACAGATACATTACTGGAATAACCCTGGTCTCAACCTACATCCAGTGCTAACAGTAGTACGAAATGACACGGACTTTCTGCAACAACTGACCGACAAAAACATATCTTATGTGCAATTGTCGGACAATTTTCAACGTGTCATCGACTCGGAGGACATGGAGAATGAGACCACACCTGACCTCCAGAGGTCGCACGAGAACTTCGACTATAACACCATATATCACCGCTACGAGTCCATTGGCAACCAAATACGGCTATTGGCTAAAATAGGTGCTTTAATCGGGATTGTTTTTGTTTGAATATATTTGATAACTATTATAATTTTTAAACTTATGATTAGATTCTCGAGTCACATATAAAAGCTATGGTAAGTCGGCAGAGGGACGGCATTTGATGTCCGTACATATCACGGATAATAGCAATAATGGTGGTAATCGGACTAAAAAGGTGGTCATTTTTGAGTGTGGTATCCACGCCAGGGAATGGGTGCGTACACATTACCATGCTACGTTTATTACTCAATTATAAAACTTACTAAAATGGAAATTCACTTTTCTAACATAGTGCTAATTATCGCTTTCTAGAAACAGAGATTTTAGTTTTTAAAAGTTATCAATATTTAAAAATAGATTGATTATAGATTTTGAAATGTCATGAAATACCAGTGTATTATTATACTCAAAATTAATTTCTATACATGATAAAAAGTATTAATAACTAGATCAAATACTATTAACAACTAATGTGAGCTCAACATTAATCAACATTTTATAATAATTAAAATATAGTATTTTTCATCAAAATCTGACAATATGTTATTTACTTTAAATCCCTAATAGATAGCACCGGCAACTTGTCTATGGATAATAAATCATTTGACAACCGACCCGCTGGATCAGACCCTCCTAAAAAAGTTTGAATTTATAATTGCCCCGTTAGTCAATCCGGACGGGTATGTCACTCCTTTATTATGACCATGATTCATTTAAATATTTTCATTTAAAAATTAATTTAAATCCTTTAAAATAGTTATGTCTATACGTATACCACGAACAGAATGTGGCTTAAGAATAGGTCACTTCAACGCAATGGCGAGTTTGGTGTCGATTTGAATCGCAAGTATATCATTGCAACAATATTAGCTTGCTACAATTTTTAAATTGGTTGCATAAAAGATTATCGCCAGGGTTTACATAATCTACTAAGCAATATATTAAATTTTGTTCAATTATAATGGATAGTCATTAGGTTTTATTAGAATGCACACATAATTAACTATACTGTACTGTACATGAATGTAAACATGCATCTCACAAACTGTAATGTATTAATTTTAAAATATCTATTCTAGGTAATTTCTATATACTACATAACCTTGGCGATAAATGTCGCAAGCCTTATATTTTATAAAATTTAGTCAATATAAAAATTAAAAATATTTGTATTTTCATAGTTTTGATGTTAATTTCGGGGGTATGGGCTCTAATAAGGATCCATTCAGTGAGGCCTACTGTGGACCGGAGCCATTTTCGGAGCCCGAGACCAGGTACCTGGCCCAGCTCATTTTGTCCCACTACGGTCGCATTGCAGCCTATTTCGCGTTTCACAGTTTTAGTCAACTATGGCTCAGTCCATACGCCTATAAGGTTGATAAGCCTTTTAATTATCGGGCCTTGGTATGTTTGACTACGTGTANACGGTCGCATTGCAGCCTATTTCGCGTTTCACAGTTTTAGTCAACTATGGCTCAGTCCATACGCCTATAAGGTTGATAAGCCTTTTAATTATCGGGCCTTGGTATGTTTGACTACGTGTATGACCATAGTAAAAATTATTGTGGATTCCGTTATACCGTTATATGATTTAACAAACACTTATTTTTATAGCAAAAATTATCACGTCGAGCAATTCAATCTATAGAGACAGCTACCGGTGCTAAATATACCATGAGGTCATTTTGCTATGAGGCTGATGGTAAATTATACACCAAGGCACATTTTGATTTAAAGCATTAAATTAAATTATTTATTTCAAAAAGGTGTATCACCAGGGACAAGTGTGGATTTTGTATTCGACGCCGCTAAAGTTAAAGTTGCATTCACGCTTGAGCTAAGTCGGTTACCTAGTTACATTAAATAATAAATAATTAATTATTTTAATAAAATATTTAGAGGATACTGGTCATTATGGTTTCATGCTACCAGCGCGAAATATTAGACATGCTGCCTATGAAGTGTGGGTGGGCATTAGGGCGGCGCTATATGTGATGTACCATGTTAAATTTCACGAAAGTTTATATTGAATTTAAATTCTGTTTTATTTGGTTAAAATGTTTGAATGCTTAAATTAACTGCAATTTATCTGGTTTCAAATTAAACTAATTTTTTAAAGTTAATTTTGAAATAGTTTAAAATGTATTTTTTATATTATTAATATATTAACAACAAAATTTAATTTTTACGTGGGTCCAATTGTTTAAATCGTATAAAAACACATAATTAATATGTTCTAAATAGTTTTACAAATAAATACTGTGTTTAATTTTTTATACAATAAGTAGACATTGGTTATTTTATATTATTTATTGAATTGCTTGTATTAAGTTATACTGGTACAATTTATTAAAAAGAATATTCCACGGTTAATACATTAAACTAAAATTTATATTAATAATTATTTAAATTTAATATAGCATTCAAATATCTATTACAAACAGATAACTTAATTTAAATAAAATGGATTTTGTTCAAAGATAAATTTTAAATTCTTAATCATAATGTTTGCATATCATTTACATAAACATCACTTACTTCTCTCTCCACTATTTTATCCTCCCATCCCTCCCATGCCATTCTGTCCCATCACTTCCACTCCCTTTTATATTTGTACAGCATTTATATTAGTATCCCTTTTATATAGCATTATAAATAGGCAATATTAAAACAGTAAATTTGTAAAAATAAAAACTATCTATTTATTTTGGTAAATAAATTATTACAATTTTTATTATATTAAATTTTCGATTTTTGATGATCCATTTTATTATGTTCCATTTAGGTACAGGGTTTATGCTCGGGTTCCATTAACTTTGCCACAAAAGTGCTCACAGCATTCGGTTGCACAGAAATCTCTGCACAACGCAAAAGTCATCATTGCTCTGACAAATCGACAGTCACGCGAACATTTTGGGTCCAAAACAGGTCACAAGTATTTTTTTTATAAAAATATTAATGAATATATTGCTATAAAATATTATACAGGTTATTAATTTAAATACTAAAACAAATGCTAACTTTAATTTATTAATTAAAAATTTACATGTTAAAACTTATATTTTATAGTTACAATACTTAAGTTATATTTTATATTTGATTTATTAAATCATGTATTGATATTATTTGAATATGAGTTATGCTTATAACTTGGTTACACTATTAAAGTTTATAAAAATGTATGACATATTCCATATGATTAAAATAAAGTTTTACTTGATAATATATTATTTATTAAAATATTGTAGTAAAAATTGATTTGATTTACAGTATAAAATGCTATTTAAAAAGCAATATAGACTTCAAATTTCGCGGTATCTAAATATGAACAAGGCCATTATCAGGAACAGTACGCTGGGCACCAGGTTCACGCCAAAACCAAACAGTATATTACTATTACTAAACTGCCAGCCCCTCAATATAATATTTCTCATAGTCTCCACAGGTATGGCCAATGGACTACACAAGTTGGCGTATCGGAGATACCTGTCCAACGACTCCAGGGGCCAAAACATACCGGAAGTGAACAGCTGTGGGGCGCATAAAAAGCCCAAAATTATGAGACAATGGTATTCCTCCTTAAGGGCCGCCGATATCAGTAGTCCTGATGTTATGGCATTGAGTGCTTCGGTGGTCAGGTAGGCGACGATCAGACACCCGGAGCCGTTGTTGTTGACCTCGTCGAACACCCAGAAGGCCGTCCCATACATAAGCAGTATTTGCACCAATGATATGACAAAATTGGTGCACAAATGCGATACGAGTACCAAATGATGGCTAACCCCGGCTATGAGGGACCTCTCAAACAGGCCGTCCTTACGCTCCTGAGTCAACACGAGAGACGATAAGACTATTTGCGATAAGTATACGTAAAATATGAGGTTCGCCGACAGGCCGGTGTCCTTAATCAGTAGGCTTTCCGATTGGACAGTCTTCTCGACCGTTATCGGTATCTCAATGGCCGTGAGATTGCGGTCACGCGTGAGTTTAGTCACGAACTTCAGTACACTCTCACTGAGTGAGTGCGTGAATGCGTTGCCAAACATGATGTGACTGTTGTCGAGGTACGTGTGCACAGCGCTGGTGTCGTAGACACTGACATCCAGGTCATCGCCCATAGGGTCGTCCAGTCTGTCGTCCAATGAGTCCGAGTAGTTATGTTTGAACCAAATGGCGCCAACGGCCGACCCGTTTCGCACCGCCTGTATAGCGCTCTGAAGGGTCGGGTGCATAACCGGCCGAATCAGGTGTCGCTCCACCGGTAATAGCGAGGCCAACAGCTCCGTACTGTAGGCCGGGTGCTCCGTGTCATGCCTTTCCTCGTTGAATACGGCGGCCGTGATCTCGATGAGGGGTCGGCTGTAGACCAGGCAGTAGATGACTACCTGAGTGGCCGGCAGTAGTATACATATCAGGGCGCACGACATGTTCATATACTTCAGTGCATTGCGTTTGATTAATATGACGATAATCCAGAGGTTAAACACCAGGGTATCGATCAGCGACTTTTGCTCGTCCAGTGATTTGAGTGGATTTAACACCCGATTTGGTTTGGGTTTGGGTTTCGGTTGTGAGTCAAAGTCGGCGCACAAATTCTGGTAGTTTTCCGCGTAAACCTTATTATCGTTATTATTATTATTATTAGTATACAGAATATTCTTGTAGTTGTTATTCACGACAATCCCGTTATTTATGTTATAGATGTTTGCGTTATTAACGGTATTTGTGTGACAATTCTTGTCAATATTATTCTCGTTATTCTTGTTAAGAATATTCTTATCGTTATTGTGATTATAATTATTATTTGTATTTGAGTTCACATTTCGGTGACAATTATTGTCTAACAAACAGAGTCTTAGGAAAACACTTTCCAACGACTTCTCGCCAAAATCGTCGCACAGTTTACGCGGGTTTTCCTCCGCCAATAGCCTCCCGTTCCTCATGAGACCCACTTTGTGGGCGTTAGTCGCCTCTTCGATATAGTGGGTGACAAACAGTATGGTAAGCCCCTCCCGACACCTCATATTCAGGTACTTCCATATGTTGTGTATGATGAGTAGGTCGATGCCCACCGTGGGCTCGTCCAGTATGACGAGGGACGGGTGGTTTAGTAGGGCACAGGCCAGGGATATGCGCCGCTGCTGACCACCGCTCAGGCTGTTTATAACGCACTCGTTTGCCGGGAGCTCCAGTAGTTTTTGAAGTTTTGCGTACCTATGGGTAGATAAATGTTATAATGTTATAATTGCATAAATCTATTTTGATTTTTTAGTATTCATAATTTAGTTAATTATTTTATTTTTACTAATGTTATCTATATACTTACAATGTATGCTATTATTGTAAATTTATTTTATATATTTATTATGAATAATAAAAGTATTAAAAGTTATAGTGAAATTAATAAATAATTATGTATAAACTGTAACATGTAATTAATTGGTGAAAATAACGTCTATATATGCTTGATAATTAAAAAATGTTTGGAGAGTAAAATAAGACAATAGAAATTTTAAAAAAGTTTTTTATTTGCAACAAATAAAAATTATTATTTAAGATATCGAGATTTATTTCTATACATTAATATAATAATTACTAATTTTTGTAATTTCAAATACTGATACTATTAATATGTGGTAATATAGATTTAAAATGAAATGTACCTGTTTGAAAACTCATTGCTGGATATACGATAGATATGCATAAAATACTGCAAAGTCTGGGCGACTGTGAACTGCATACAGAGGGCGCTATTCTGAGGCATATAACTGATCCGGTCGTTGGCGGCACCGGGCCTTTGGCCGAACACACTGATGAAACCTTGTTGCAACTTAATCCGACCTAGTATCATTCGTAGCAAGGTGGTTTTACCGCCACCGCTAGGTCCCAGTAACGCGTATATTTCACCGGCGTTCACTTGGGCGCAAAAGTTATCAAGCACATTTTGCTTACTGTACTTAAACGTCACGTTGTTTACGGATATCGCACTCATTACTCAATAATTTATAGGAAAATAGTTTTTAATTCAAAAAAACTTTTTATTATACGTTAAACATGTGCGGAGTTTGTATCAAAAACTTCGTGAAAATGTTTTTAATTTAAAATAAAAACACAGACTTAATAAATATTTTAAAATGCATTTACTTTAATGATTAATATTTTATATTAAACATAAAAAAATTATTACTTAAAACACTACATAACTGTTGTCGTAAAACATATAGTAGTTTCCGATGGCTTTATTAAACAAAAATATGTTTGTCTAATGTTTTTAAGCAAACAATTCATAAGTGCTTTTCAAAACACACACAAAAACTTTTTATGCATTCAATTCACTTCCAAGTGTTAAGTAATTGAAAGCCTTTTATCAATGATTAAAATTAAAAGTGAAAATAAAATACTCGTGTATTTCGCAGTGAAGTTCGCATTTTTGAGAGCACTTGTATGTAGGACAGGGATATGATAGAGATGTCTATAAATGATTTAATGAGTTATAAAAGATTTTTTTCTGAGAGTATGTAAGAAACTGGTTTTTATGTATAGGCTTTTCATACATAATAATAATGTTGTATTGAATTGTGAATATCAGGGAAAACACACATAAATCCTATTGTTTGCCTCAAATATGATATCATATTTTATGTGCAATTATTCACTAAAATATTTCACTGTTTGATGATTAAGACCATAGGATTATCATTGCGTTCACACGATATGTATAATATTATGGTGTTTTTGGTTGATTATAATTAAATGAGCAAATTGTATTAAGCATTAAAAACAATATTAATCTCATTTGAGAATATAGGTTAGGGTTTAAGAAAGTGAAAGTAAAAATAAAATATGATAATTATAAATTTAAAACGGCTAACGTTGATCAATTATAATTATTTATACAAAGTTAGAAAAAATTAATATCTTTGAATATGAAATCCAATATAATAATAAATTAAATATTTTCTTACAGTGAATTTAATAAAATCTTAGGTTTTCTATTTTAGTTGGAACTAGGTAAACCGATATGTTATAAATTTATTACATATAAAAATATTAATAAATACATTCACATAATTTTTGAGGTCATTTTCAGGTCAACTGCTAATTAGGTGAGCAGTGATATACAAAATACAATAATTTAAGGAAAATGTGAAAATTGTTTTAATTAAAAGTGTTTTGATTATTATCTCAAAGTCATTAACAAGTCGCATAGTAATTAATTACGCAACAGGGTAGACTAAATTATATTATAATATAATTTATATTTTATTAATTGCAATGGATGATTTATTTGTTAAGATTAACATTCTCATATAAAGTAATATTAATTCATTCAGTATCAAGATATTTATAATTTTAAGCATTTAGTAGTGCAGAATAATATTTTGATTTTAATTTTAATTTGTAAAAATAAGTCTCTCTCTCTCTCTCTCTCTCACACACACACACACACACATTGTCAGTCTATCTGTCTAAATCTACATCTACAACAAAATTTGTATTAATATAAAATCAATTGAATTATGTGTTCACACCCTTAATGTTACAAATTATTGCTATTTTTATATTCACAATACATTAACTCTTACCTCAAATATATGTCAAACTAAATACAATAAAATACCTGGTCAGTGTTAATATGGCATAAATTAGCAATGATTTCACGTCAAACAATAAATTTATTTGATTTTAGTATTAACTATATTTCACAGAAAATTTTATAATTTAATATAAAAATAGTGTTTTTGACAAATTTTAAAAATAATTAAAATTTCATTTCATTTCATAAAATTAATGTCAATTTTGCGAGAGAGAGAGAGAGAGAGAGAGAGAGATTTTGACATTTTATTCATTAGTAAACTTACAGTTTAATTAAGTATTAGTGTGTTACTAATTATAGCAACATATAATATTATCATACATTTTATCTGTAAAATATTTTTAAATTTTTCTTGCATAAAATAACATTTTTAAAATTTTAAATTCACTAGGTCTACCTAAAAAAATAAATAGTAAAATTATATTTTTTAGTTAAATTAAAAAATAGATAACAAAATCAAATTTATTAATGAAAAATTAATGAGCAATAAAATTGTTATTAATTAAAAATATCTCACAAAAGACAATATAAAGGAGAAAACAATAGAAAATTAATTTATTATTTAAATATATATAAGTTATAAGTTTTGATGTGTGAATAGAAAACCTACAAATTCAATTCAATTTAGCACACATTATATACAATCACTTTTTTCCGTATGAATAATAAATGTGACAAAAATGTTAGTTAAGAGGAGAGAGAGAGAGAGAGAGAGAGTACAATAGAATATTTAGTAATATTCTCTCTTTATATATTAAATTCAAGGACTGGATATAAAGAATCTCTCCCTCTCTCTCTCTCTCT
>CAJPVJ010002631.1:0-12630 GCA_905397405.1 Oppiella nova
GTCGTCAAGTGGTAGTCATCGACGTAGTCGTCGTCGTAGTAGTCGTCGTACTCTACGGCAGACAAGGGATGACGTCATCACTCGTTCAGTGCTTGCGATCACACTTTGCATACCGTAGTAGTCCTGAGCGGGCGCTGCCGTCGTCGTCGTCGTCGTGGTTGTCGTCGACGTCGTCTGCAATCTCTGCCTTCTTCTCATTCCGCGTTCGCGGTATCGATGAGTGTTCGTCACAGCCATCGGCGGCCGCGCGCGAGACGACGGCTCGTCGCTCCTGTTTTCTGGCGCCGACTCGCCGTCCAGTAAGTGGTCCGACGGTCGGAATGCGTGACCTCTGCGAGAGAGAGAGAGAGAGCGGTGACGTCACGACAGACGACAAATTGAACGACAGGACTGACCTCTGGTGGAGAGGCGACGCGACGTCCGGAGCGACGGCTGAAGAGCTGTTCCGCAGCCGAAAGACTGTCGCACGCTCTCTGGCGGGCGTCCGCTGCGACTGGAAGCGGTCGCAGACGCGATGTCCGCACGCGAGCGGCGACTGTTGGGCGACAGCGGAGACGACGACGACTTCGGGGGCGAAAGACGTCCACAAAAGCGACCAAAAAGTGAGCGAAACTGCGGACAAAAGCGCGTGAATGGCGAGTGACGTCATGTCTTGTACTCACAGCACGTGATTGTGATTGAAGTCATGTCTCGCGACAGAAGAATGAGTTTTTGACCCAAATTTGAGAGAAGAAGACATAAATGACGTCACAATTGAAACAACAATTAATTTCTAAACGTTTTCTAAAACTCTAACTAAAAATAGTGATCACTTCGCGGCCCGACCCGCGCGCCAACAACACCCTCTCGAGGCCTTCGGTGAGCACTTCGACGAACTCCATGAAGTTGGTCTCAGAGCCCAAAGACATCTTGCGCGCGATCCCCGGCATGTTGACGATCACTAGTTTGCTCTGGTGGCTCTTCGCCAGGATGTGTTCGTTCAGACGCACGGCCGTGTGCCTGAGGGCAAGGTCAAGGTCAGCTCAGGTCAAGGTCCACGTCAAGGTCACTCACATTCGGCGAACGTTGAGTTGCAGCCCAAACTCTAGCAAACGCCGCCTTTACCAAACGTTAAGCAAAGGCCGCTAGCAAACGTTCTGAACGCAGGAAACAAGGTAGTTTTACCACGCGAGCATCCACATCCGGCTGTGCAGACGCCCGAGAGGGGTTAATGACATCACATTGAGATCCATTGAGAGGTCAACGAACCCGAGTCCGACATTTCGATCACTTCGACGACGGCTTCGATGCGCAAGTGATACAAGAATTTCTCCAAATCTTTCTTCATTTGCACCGAATTGTCCTCCAATTGCGCGACTGTGAAGACGCGGAGCGCGCAGGAACGCCACGTGCGGTGTTGCGACAACACGTAGGCCAGGAGGATGAGCTGCGGGAGGAACGGGAGGTGAGAAATGAGAAAGAGCGCTCAGACGCCTACCAGTCCGCCGTCGTGGACGATCCACCAAATGTCGATATTTCCGCCCAAACGGTCGTTGTTTTCGGGCCACTGTTGCAGGCCTTTGGCGACGACGAGCGCGGCGTTCGCGGCCGTCACCGAACGCACCAATGAGAGGAAGCGGTTGTGTTTGTCACGTGATGTTGAGTGGCGCCACTTGTGCGGCCACGCGATCATCACAGTGTTGTGTTTCAAACCGCCCAAACCCGCCGTTTGCACGCAATGCGAGAGACCGGACGTCACGTCACGCGAGACCACGACTTCCGCGAAGCCCTTCACGCGCTCTCTGTCCATGTGGTGGCGCAGGGATTGGCGCGCCGTTTGCGCCAAACCAGCGTCCGTTTCGAACTGTCCCTCCAAAACACTCGACACAAGCGTTAATCCCTTTCCGGCCTTCAGTTGCGACGCAATTGTCAACAGTTTCGGCGCCTTTACGTCCAGAGTGTCGGCGTTGAGTTTCACGAGACAAAGGAGTTGCGGTCTCCAGTTCTTGGTGTGCGGGGGGCCCTCCTCGAGCCGGAGGAGCGAGAAGCGCGCGGCCGAGAGGGCGAGTCCGCGGATGCCGTCGCCCCACTCCTTCTCGGCGCCCCTGTACTCGATGTACTTGTAGATGAAGGCCGCGAGAGCCATTGCGCAGAGGGTGTAGACCCAGGAGGAGAGCAACATGACGAGGAGACAGAGGAAGATGCCGATGAGCGAAATGGACCAATGGAAGTACCGGAAGCGCGGACGCCACGACGGCGACCGCAGCAGCGACTGCACAGTGCACGCGAGGTTGAGGAACATGTAGCACATGAGGAAGAACATGGTGAGGATGGGAGCGATGAAGTCCAGGTTCCCGATCACTAGGAGAGAAGAGTAAGAAGCCGTTGACCACTTATGCCGCGACTACTCACAGATGGCGCACTCGGCGATGATGAGCGACACGACGATCGCTTTGACGGGTTCTCCGCGTTTGTTCACGTAATCGATGGGCTCTAAGAAGGGAATTATGGAGTCCTTCGCGATGGCCTGCAGAAGACGCGGCGCACCAATCAGTGACTGAAGCGCGGCGCCGAACGTCGACAACAGCGCGCCAATCAGGATGAAACGTAATCGATGGGCTCTAAGAAGGGAATTATGGAGTCCTTCGCGATGGCCTGCAGAAGACGCGGCGCACCAATCAGTGACTGAAGCGCGGCGCCGAACGTCGACAACAGCGCGCCAATCAGGATGATGAGGGGGTGGGGCCACGAGATGAGCGTCACCTGCGGTCGGGAGGCAACTGTTACTGCGGTTGCTATGGAAACGCGGCGGACTTACGGCCAGCTCTTTGCCGAGCGATTCTCCGAATTTGTCGCGAATGAAGAGCGGGTTATAGGAGGCGCCGAAGAGGAGAATGACTGAGAGGTAGACGAAGGAAGTCGTCAATTGCGCGCCGAGTGTTCCCAAAGGAATGGCTTTCTGCGCGTCCGCCAAATCGCCCGAACGGTTGCTTCCGGCGAGGATTCCGGTGCACGACGGGAAGTAAATGGCGACCAAAACCGTGAACGAAGACGTGATGTCGACGAAGATGTAGTTGAGTGCCGAGAGGTAGTCCTTCTGCGCCGACATCGACGGCGACACTTCGGTGGCCACGAGAGCGTCCTTTTCGCGGAACTTCGGCATCAAGTTGTCCCAAAAGACGCCGGAAGCGAGTCCGGGAATGGCGAGCTCGTGGTGGATGTCGTTGAGATGCGCCTCGAAGAAGGGGTCGCAGTGGAAGGTGTCGTTGCAGAAGATGCGCCGAAGACCTTCTTGCGAGCAGTTGAGCGAATTCTTGTCGGACAGAACGCGTCCACCGATCGTACAGATCTTGTAGTCCTGAATACCGGCGTAATTGACGAAAATCCCCAAATAGATGGACGCAATGGACACGAGGACACAGAGGAGGGCAATGGGCGCGAACTTGGAGACAAAGCGGACGCCAATGAAGACCAGAAATCCGATGATAATGAGGAAAAGCGTTCCGTAGATCCGGATGTTGTGGTAAAGGATGTCTTTGTTGGTCTCGAAGTCGCCGAAGAGCGCGAACTGCGGACACAAGTAGTTGAGCATAATCTCGACGGCGCCCGCGATATACATCTGTGGAGGGAATTGATTATCGATTGTCGATAGCGATGGCGACGCGACTCACGGCTCCCGCGACGGAAGTTCCCAAAAAGAAGAGGATTCCGACGGCGCCGCCGAACTCCGGCCCCAACGAGCGCGAGATCATGAAGTAGGAGCCGCCGGCCGGAACGATGCCATTGGTGGCGATGGCGGACAGCGAGATGGACTGCGGGAGGAAAGGGTTATCGATATCGATAGCGATAGTATTGCCGCTTACGGTGCAAAAGGTGACGGAACAGCAGAGCAGCACAATTGCGAAGAAGGCGGGCACTCCGGCCGTTCCCGTCATCCAAGTCATGCGGATGAAGATGATGACGCCGAAGATGTTCTGAATGCACGGCAAGTAGACGCCAGTGAGGACTCCGAGGTTGGCCTTCGGCTGCGCGGCCGACGCCTTTTGGTCGGCGTTCGCGTCGACCGGCGGCTGAATGGCGTCGTCGTAGTTCGCGAGGCGTGACAGGAGAGACGACACGCGGCGGTCCTCGTCCTCCGAGAAGAGAAACATCGCGTTCTGGCGGTCATTGGCGGCCGAAAAGGTGTCGTCTGCGGGAAGAGAGGGCAGAGAGTGAGTGGCGGCCGCCGAGAGCGACGCAAACCTTCTTCCGACGGCAGGGAGACAATGAAAGGCGACATTTGCTGCTCATTGGCGGCGACTTCGCCGTCCGTTGCGCTCATCTCCTGGTCCTTAATGACCGACACTTCGAACTTAGGAACGACTTTGTCGTCTGTCATGTCGTCTGACGTCTCTTTGGCGTCGTCTCAGCGATCGCTTCACACTTACCCTCACATGTCGTCGCGTCGGCGCTATTCTCTGCGCGCGTCGACCCATACGACTGCGTCTGCGTTTCGGCGATCGCAGAGTCGACGATCAGCTCCCGGTCCTCGCCGTCCGACCTCTTTGTGACCAAAAAGCGCGACATTGCGTGCGTTGGGGTGTCTTCGGGGCCAAAGAGTGGACACAAGAGTTGTCTTCGGCTTCTCTTCAGCTCTTCTCACGAAACGAGTCAAGAGTTGCGTTCTTTGGCCGACAGATGGCGCGCACGACAAGTGAGTCATCAGTGAATCGATTGTGAAATTCGACGCAAAAGACGTCTCCAGACGACAGACGACGACAAATGGACGCGCGATAGACATGAATGTCGTGTCTCTGGCGGACATCCTCTCGGCCTTCAACGCCTCCATCAACGAAGAGCAGTGTTGGGCGCTCTGTCACCAAAGTCTGGTCGCCTTCCGCCTCCACTTCGCCCCCGAAACGGCGGCTCTGGTCACCGAAACGCGCCATTTGTTGGTCCAAAGCGACGGAACGGTTCTCCAGAAGTCGCTGTCCGACGGTCTGAACGCAACTCGCGTTTTGTGGTCGCGTTTAACGCATTTTCTCTCCACAGATGCGTCGCTGCGACCGAAGGCCAGTTCCGAGAGCGAGGTTTGCGTCCATTGTTTGCGTCTTTCGTCCGCTTTTCTCACTTCCGCTTCACTTTCAGGTCATCTCTTCGCTCGGAGTCGTTCTCTTCCGAGCCCTCGATTACGGCCTTCGCGACGACGAGGAGCGCTCCCTTTCGGCGCCTCTCGAGGCACTCATCGACCGCTTGACGGGCGCGGCGGCCGACGACGAGGCGCGCGACGAAGGCATTGAATGCGAAACAAGTCTCAGATCTTCGCTTACCTTCAATGACGTCATTCAGGTTGTCGTCTGCGTCCCAATCACGTGACTCACACCACTCTCCTCCCGATAGATGTGTTGCGCGCGAGTGTCGGCCCCGGGAGCCGCCGAAAGCCACTACCGGGCCGTTTGTCGCGCTCTGGTGGCCGAGACGCTGGAACTGACGGCCTTCTTGGAGCAGATCCAGCGCTCGGACACGTCTTTGCCCGCAAAAGACGAGAAGGCCGTCGCGGAGTGTCTCGAACTGGGATTGGATGTCCAGGATTGGGCGCGACTTTGGGTTCACGTGATTCGTCAGCTCAGAGATGGCGTCCAATTGCGTGCCGTTCCCGACGACGAGCGACAGACGACACTGTCGTCCGCCGACTACGAGTTGACGCCTTTCGAGCGCCTCCTAAACGACATTCGCTTCAAACGCTATTCACTCAACAAAGTGGAGTTGGAGGAGGGGCGCCTCCCGCCCAAAGACGCGCATGCGCTCATCCTCGACTTCATCCGGTCGCGCCCCCCTCTGGTGCCCGCCTCCCGCCGCCAACTCGCGCCTGCGCCCGACCGCCAGGAGACGCTCTACGAGAAACTCATGCAATCCATTCGACAACAACACAAACTGCGGCCAACGCCCCGCCCGCCCACTCCTCCCCTTAACGGTCGGTCTCTTCCCGTGTCTGCGTCCGTGTCCTCCTTCTAATGTCTATTCCTCGGCAGTGGAGACGTCGCGGACGCGAATCTCGGACCAGGAGTCGACGCCTGCGCCGCAAAGACGTCTCATTAAAGCGAATCTCAATCTCAGGCTTTCGTTCGAGTCTTTCGACGACGAAAACGACGACAAAGACAACACCGAAGGCGACACTCACGTCAACAATGCCGCCGACGGCTCCAAGTTCTCGCTGCGAAAGCGTAAGAATCGGTTTCCATGGAGACCATCAATACTAACATCTGTCGTCTCTGTGTCGCAGTGTCGCGCCTTCTGTCGCAAGAGCGCCGCCACTCCATCTCCGTGTGCGAGAGTCCGCGCGACCCGCCGCTCGACGTGAATGAGGACGCGCGCCAACACGTGGTGTCGATCTGGGAGTCGTGCGAATGGGGGCGCGCCCTCCAGTGCCTCTCTCTCACCCTCCAGGAGGTGCAACACATTCGCTCCGTTCTGACGAAAGCGGAGTTGGAAACGCTTGCCGTCACGAAAGACCTCCGCCACGACCTCGAGAACGGCAAGATCTGCTTCACGTGTCTGAAGACGCGCTTCTCCTTCTTCGGCCAGTGGCCCAAAGCGTGCAAACTCTGCGAACGCGCTATTTGTGACCGGTTTGTGATCCGCGAAGGGGTTAATGACCTCTGAGTTAACTCATTGTCTCTCTTCAGGTGCGCCACCAAAATGCACATTCCGTTCGCGCACTTCGACAAAGTGCCCATTTATATGCTGTCGCCCACGCCCTCCCCTCCCGACCCCCACAGGCCCTGGCCCGCCCCCACCGAGACCGCACCCCCACCCGAACACAGGCCGCAGATGGAGACGACGGCGAAGAAGCGGTGGCAAGTGCTGCGCGACTCATCCGATCGCGTGGTTGTGGACGCGGGGCAGCGGAAGGCCGGCCCTCGAGAGCGCGTTTGTCGCGACTGCAAGCGATTGGTGCGCCATCTCATAGACACGGGAAGCGCTAACTGGAAGTGACGTCACTCTCGTCTACCTCTCTGTACATAAACTCTCGTTATATTGTATTCGTTGCCAAATGTGTTGAATAAAACTCGACGTCATTAGTGAACAAAGATGTCGTCCGCAGACAACACGCGTCGTCTCGAAGGCGACGTTGAGGTCACTCTCGGAGACCAAAAGCTCATCAACCGATTCGCGCGACTCAACGCCAAGTGTGAGGAACTCGAGGCCGACCTCTCGGCCGCCGAGCGCCGACTCGAGAACTCTTCCGAAGCGTTGGACGAGTTGGCGCTCGAAGACGAGTCGGTGTGGATCCGTTCGGGCGAAGTGTTTGCGCGCATGACGTCCGACGGCGCCCAACAGTGGATCGAAGGGTTGCGCCGGGAGTTGGAGAGCGCGACGAAAGGCATTCGCGAGTCGTTGGCGACGATGAGGGCGGAGATGACGACAATAAAGGCGACGCTTTACGCGAAGTTCGGAAACAACATAAACCTCGAGTACGACGACGACGACGAGTGAGGGCGGGGTTGGGCGAGGAGTCGGGGGAGCGCTGGCAAAGTCGGGGGAGCGCTGAGTGCTTGACAGCGCAGAGCAGTGGAGAGACGCAAAGCGTTGCGGAGAAGTGCTATTCTGGGCGTAACTCTCGCTCTCGAGTCGAAGCACAAGAACTCATCGATACTTTTGACGCAATGTTCCCCTAATTCCCGAAATCTTCCCGAACTCTGACCCGATTTGCGACCATTTCTACCGATAATCCAAATAAAAGTCTTTCAATCGCTTTCTCTTTCTCTCATTCACTGCCAGCGAAAGCCTAACACAAAGCAAAGCGCTGGCGATGAGCGCAAAGCAGAGCACAGGGAGGACAGGGAGGAGGATGTGGATGTGAGGAGAGCGCGTGCGTGTCTCTCCTCTCAGCACTTCTTTCGCATCCTTTTTGCGACCATTTTTTTGCTTTCCATTCGAGAATCCATTTTCTCTTTCCATTCGCGCCTTCTCTCAATCTTTGGCCACTTTCGCCGCCGAAACCCAAGCCGTCGCCAAAGCGTCCATTTTGTGCTCATTTCGCGCGTCATGTCCGCCAAAGAGGAGCTTCGGTGAGTTCTTGAGTGCGCTTTTGGTGGAGAGGAAAGGGAGGAAAGGCTGCCGACGCCCATCACAGCACTAGAGAGCGAGAACTCAGAGACACAATAGCGGCCGGAATCGCGGGAATCTGCGGAGCGATGGGGTGCGCGATGTCCGCCGAGGAGAGGGCGGCGCTGGCGCGCAGTAAACAGATCGAGAAGAACCTGAAGGAAGACGGCATTCAGGCCGCCAAAGACATCAAACTCCTTCTACTCGGTCTGTGGTGCAGAGTGTGGTCTGTGGTGTAACTGTCCTCTAACTGTGGTCTCATTGCAGGTGCGGGCGAGTCCGGCAAATCGACGATTGTCAAGCAAATGAAGTGAGTGCTGGCCTGTGATTGGCTCAATTTCAATTAACCCTCTCCTCCAATCAGAATCATTCACGACTCGGGATTCACGACCGAAGACTTCAAACAATACAAACCTGTCGTCTACTCGAATACCATTCAGTCAATGGTCGCGATTCTGCGCGCAATGCCTAACCTCGGGATCGCGTTTAGCGGCAATGAGCGCGAATCGGACGCCAAAATGGTCTTCGATGTGGTCTCGCGCATGGAGGACACGGAACCCTTTTCCGACGACCTCTTGGCCGCCATGAAGCGCCTGTGGGTCGACCAGGGCGTGCAGGAGTGCTTCGGCCGCTCCAACGAGTACCAGCTCAACGACTCGGCCAAATAGTGAGTTCGCGCCCCTCTGACCCCCCGCTGACCTCTGACCCCCTCCCGCCCACAGCTTCCTCGACGACTTGGACCGCTTGGGGCGCAAGGAGTACATGCCGACCGAACAGGACATTCTGCGCACGCGCGTCAAGACGACGGGCATCGTGGAGGTGCACTTCTCCTTCAAGAACCTCAACTTCAAGCTCTTCGATGTCGGCGGCCAGCGCTCCGAACGCAAGAAGTGGATCCACTGCTTCGAGGACGTGACGGCCATCATCTTCTGCGTCGCCATGTCTGAGTACGACCAAGTGCTGCACGAGGACGAGACCACCGTGAGTGCCGCAGAGTGCGACCCAGAGTGTTGACCCCTGACCTGACCTCTGACCCCTTTCCCCCCACAGAACCGCATGCAGGAGTCGCTGAAGCTGTTCGACTCGATTTGCAACAACAAGTGGTTTACCGACACTTCAATCATTCTGTTTCTCAACAAAAAGGATTTGTTCGAAGAGAAGATCAAGAAGTCGCCGCTCACCATCTGCTTCCCCGAGTACACCGGTAGGCCTTGAGTACACCTGACCCTGTTCACTGTTCACTGTTCTACCCCTCTCTCTCGCCCGCAGGCGCCCAGGAGTACGGCGAGGCCGCGGCCTACATCCAGGCGCAGTTCGAGGCGAAGAACAAGTCGACGACCAAAGAGATCTACTGTCACATGACGTGCGCCACCGACACGACGAACATCCAGTTCGTGTTCGACGCCGTCACTGACGTCATCATCGCCAACAACCTGCGCGGCTGCGGCCTCTACTGAGTGTCCGCTCAGAGACGGTTCGGAAGGGGAGCCGCACGGGACCAGACATCGGGTTGTCATGGCGACCCTGTATGCAGTATCTGCACCTCTTCTCAGTCTCTGAACCGAACTCTTGATGTCTTCTTCGGTGTGTTTAGTGTCTCTGAACTCTTAGACTCTCTTCTCTTCTTCTCTACTCTTCTCTATTGTTGTCTCATTCGGTGTCCATCGAAGCGGCGGACGCTCTGCGGCGCCGCGCACTTCGGCGTCCGTTTCCATCGCGACCGCCGCCGACGCAAACATCTCAACGTCTTTACTATACGAACGCATTATTGCACGAGAAATACATGTAAACTATAATTCAATAAACAATTTATCGATAATTCAAAACAAAACGCTTTTATTATTTCAAATATAAGACAAGTTTTCTTTCACTCCTTCTTCTACTGTATTAAAGATTTTCGTTTTACTCCTTCTTCTTCGGTGCGTCCAAACTCTCCGCCGCCTCCTTCGCGCGCTTCGCCCTCTTGCCCACCAGTCGGGCGTTAGAGCGCGCCTTCCGCAGCGAATGGAAGGCCGAGAACTTCTTCTCCTCTTCCGTCGGCGCGCGCGCCCTCTCGCTCTTCACGTACGCCTTCCCGCGACGCACCGGGAGAAGAGTGCCGACCAATTGGTGCGCCAACTTCTGCTCCTCCGCTGACGCGTCGCCCTTTCGCGGCTTCTTCGCGCGGATCGGGAACACCACCAGTCTGTAGAGAACAGGCATTACTCTCCCACTCTTTCATCCCTTTCCTCCCGTTCCTCACCTCGACTTGTATTGTTTCAATCGCTGCACATTTCGTTGCAAACTCTCGACGGATCGGTTCACTCTTCGGTGGTCGACCGCAATGCCGATCGCTGTGGCAAACAAACACACATTAGTACACGACTCTCACCTCCCGTTCTCCCAACCACTCACTGGGCGCCTCCCTGCGCGCGATGCCGGCCGCCTTCAACTCCTCCAACGAGAAGCCTCTTCCCAACCGAACCTTTGAGTTGTATTTAACTGACGGACAGTTGACGACAGGTCTGAGTCTTTGCGTGGGTCTCGGGGCGATTCGCGCGGCTTTGGCGACTCGTGTGGCGTGTCTGCGCTTCTTGCGCATCGGCTGCGCGAACCACGTCTTGACAAAGCGCTGCCAATCCTTACGGAAGTGTCCGTTTGGAATCATTCCCATCCGTTTTGCCGGCATTTTTGCGTTTGTTGTCTGAAGAGAACTCTCTTCGCAATCAAATGTGAGTTCAAAAGGAAGCGGATGTCGACAACACTTCACTACTCTATTGCAATGCAGCGAAGGTTTGGGCCCTTTGTATGCCTGAACAGCACTGCAGAGCTCGCTGTTTTCGCGGTTTTCACGCTTTACTCTGTGTTTACTGCAGTTTTTTGTTTAAATAACTTTACTTCCCTTTTTTCCTCTCTTTACTGCTTTAGATACTTGTCAGGCTTCTAGTCAACTAATTACTTCTTTTGCGCGCAATCGCGTCCTCCACGGCCTTCAACTGCTGCAGCAGTTCTTCGCGCCGCGAGACCGTCGCCATCAGCGACTTGGACTCGTGTTTGGGCGGCGGAGTCGCGGGTTCGGGCGAAAGCGGAGAAGCGGTCCTTTACCTAAAGCGCCAGCGAAAGCCGCTGCTGACGCTGCTGTCCGCCAGGAGGAGAAGCCCGCCGCGGAGGTGAAGCGCCGGCGGCAAGTCAAAGACGCGGTGGCTTTGCAGAAAAACCTCCAAATGTTGCTTTTGGGGTCAAACAAAGAGTCAGTGCTTTCTCTCTCTCTCTCTTCGCTTACCTTCTTCATGAACGTCATCTTTATGGGCGACTTCTTCGGCCCCTCCTCTTTGGGCGGAGGCCGCGGGGGCGCCACCTTTGCTCGCTTGGCGTTGGGCGGGTCGACACTTCGGGCGTTCTTCGCGCCCTTCGCTGACCTCTGATTGTCCGCCGATTGGTCGGAATCCGAATAATAGCTGGACATTGATTCGTCGGATTCGCTCAAAGACTCGCTCCACGAGTCGTACTCATTGTTGGCCTTGTCTTCAGTCGGCGCCGGCGCAGACGCTGAACACAAACGCGTGTAAAAAGGGCTCAAAATGAGGCGTTTAAGAGTGGAGAAAACCAGGGCTTCGCGCAGAAGAGGCTGTGACAGAAGGCTATAGACGCCGCAAAGCTGCGAAGGCTTCTGAGGCTTTTCCTGAGGCTCGGGAGCCTTGGGCTCTTCAGCGACGATTCCGATCCCGACGCCGATATCGAGGACATGGAGTGCGACCTCTGCGTCCGCGCGCCGTCCACTGGACGCCGCACTTTCGTGGCCGTCGAGGGCGCCGTCGGCGGCGATTTGGAGCGACGCCAGGGGTCGCGGAACTGCTCGGCGTTGGGCCGCGGTTTGGGCGGTTGCCCCAGCAACAAGGTCCCCCGCCTGAGCTTGCGGTCTGCGGCAGAAGCGAGCATAAGCAGCAGTAACGCGAGCATCAACAGCCCTCTGCGGCTGAGGGCCGCGGGTGGCGGCGGCGAGCTCTGTTGGGCCGACTCCTCGACTCCCAAATGGAAGCGCTTGTCCTCGAAGTCGAGTTCCTCTTCTTTGCGTCGCGTCGCGCGGACTATCATTTCCTTCGCCTGTTTGAGGCCGCGCTCCCACGCGCTCTCCGACTCGGCCGCCGCCCCTCCGCCTCCGCCCCCCCCATAGCCCCCGAAGTCGCGCTGTGGGCGTCGCGTCTGAGGCGGCGGAGGCATTGGCGGCGGCGGGAGATTCGGCGCCCTTTTGACGCCTCCCGACGGGTGAACGAAGCGACAGTTGTTACCCCACGTGCCTATTGGGAGACAAAAGGCATACATATATGAGACTCGAGTTCTCTCTCTGGCTCTGACGTCACCGACACTGTCCTCTGCCATAAAAGCGACAAATACTGGTCGTCGTCCGTGTCGTCCCTTCCGCCGCCCCTTCCGGCGCCACCACTCGCTGTCGTCCCCTCTGGTCGTCGTCTTCGTCGTCCTCTTCCTTCACTTCTCCCTCTTCGAGGTCGTCGTCGTCGTCGAGCTCTCCTAAAGGGACACAAAGAGGGCGTCAGAGAAGACACTCTTCTCTTTGAACACACG